>JAXIVJ010012909.1:5000-35000 GCA_036785665.1 Chirona hameri | reverse complement strand
CAGGAGTTTTTCTTTATCGTATTTTTCCAAAGTTGTTTTTTGGGCAATAGTTTTGTATGGAAAACTGTATTACGATCCTAATAGTGAAGAACGCTCAATTTCCTATGCCATGGTGATAGTTTGACTCTCCTTACTCAGTTAACAAATGAACTACATCAAATTAAAAGTTGTGGATACCTCGTGTTTCACTTCACCTCATTGTACGGTACCGAGTTAAGGAACCTACACAAGTTGAACATTACACCCACCGGCTGGTTCCAGTAGGCGCGCGGTACCAGCGGGTCCAGCCGGTACATGTCGGCCGTCGGCAGCGGAGTGGTCACCAGGCGCAGCACGCGCGCCACATCGGCCGGCTCCCGGGCCAGGAAGCCGATCGTGGGTCGCACTGGGACGGAGCGGGCCGGGACGGCCGGTCAGACACGGCGGCGTAGTGCACTACGGCAGCCGGATATTAGCCGCGCTCGGACACATTTTACTCTGTCTCGAATCGACAACGTCAGAAGCGAGTATGATCTCATGTTTGTTGACGCGTAAAAAGGACTGTACATGATACAACGAAGGCATACTCACGTCCAATGGTGGCAGGCATGAAGGACCGCATACCACTGGAGCTGTCAGAAGAAGAGAACACCGGTTAGTATTGGTAGTGAATACGGGTTAGTTTGACAAATTACGTGGATACGGTTCAGAGGGGAATGGCCTCAACTTCATGCCAGGTAAAGACCAAACCATCGATAACTGAGTAACTGCACGTTACGCACAGTTATTTATGGTCAAACCAAGTCTCGCATACACATTCCACAGTCATGGCGCATGCCACCATCGGTTATGGCCGAAAATCATACCAGTTTGTACAACTGTATTGACTGACTGTATTGTAAGGTTAATAAGTCGACAAATAGTCACTAAAATAATCACCATAGTAGTTTATTCAACTACATCGGAATGTTTTACATTGCATGTCGTTCGGATCCTTTCGAATGCAAAATGCCACAGAAGAAAATAAAAAAACGTTAAGTAGGTTGTCTGGCCTATTTTGGATGGAGGAAATGCTCGACCTGCGCGATAAGCCACGTCCCCCTGCACACTCCGTCCCATTGTCGTGCCGCTAAAGCCACCGAGCTGCCAGCAGACAGTTTGGCCGGGTAGCGCCGCTCCGTTGTCTGGCAACTTACAGGCATCATTTACCAAACCTGTCGACATGAGGCGAATCCGCTCCATGGCCCCACGCTGTGTCCCTATGTCCCTAACCTCCCTCCTGGGACGGCACCAGACCGCCCCACCCAGCGGTCTGTCCGTCTCCACTGAGCTGGACTCCTTCCAATCGACACCCCTGCCCACTAGCTGACCTGACCTGACTCGAGGTCTGCCAGTCCCCACTGAGCTGGCCCCGCTCCTGTCCCGACCCCAATCCCCTCACACACATGACACACTCATCGGCGCAGTTCGCCGGCTGACCTGATGCGGCCGTAGGTCGGCTTGAAGCCGCAGCAGCCGCTGAAGAGGGCAGGCGCGCGGGCGCTGCCGCCGAGGTCGGAGCCGACCCCGAGCGGGGAGCCGCCGGCGGCCACCAGCACACCTTCTCCACCGGAGGAGCCGCCCGGCACCCGGACCGGGTCACGGATGTTCCTCGTCACGCCCCACACCGGGTTACTGCAGCCGTAACTGCCGGCAGACAGAGTCATAGGGTTACTAACGCAGCCGAAACTGCCGGCACACAGACACAGGGTTACTAACGTAGCCGTAACTGCCGGCAGACAAACACAGGGTTACTAACGCAGCCGTAACTGCCGGCAGACAGACACAGGGTTACTAACGCAGCCGTAACTGCCGGCAGACACAGACACAGGGTTACTAACGTAGCCGTAACTGCCGGCAGACAAACACAGGGTTACTAACGCAGCCGTAACTGCCGGCAGACACAGACACAGGGATACTAACGCAGCCGAAACTGCCGGCAGACAGAGTCATAGGGTTACTAACGCAGCCGAAACTGCCGGCAGACACAGACACAGGGATACTAACGCAGCCGAAACTGCCGGCAGACAGAGACACAGGGATACTAACGCAGCCGTAACTGCCGGCAGACACAGACACAGGGTTACTAACGCAGCCGAAACTGCCGGCACACAGACACAGGGTTACTAACGCTGCCGTAACTGCCGGCAGACACAGACACAGGGTTACTAACGCAGCCGTAACTGTCGGCAGACAGAGACACAGGGTTACTAACGTAGCCGTAACTGCCGGCAGACACAAACACAGGGTTACTAACGCAGCCGTAACTGCCGGCAGACAGAGACAGGGTTACTAACGCAGCCGTAACTGCCGGCACACACACAGACACAGGGTTACTAACGCAGCCGCAACTGCCGGCAGACAGACAGGGTTACTAACGCAGCCGTAACTGCCGGCAGACAGAAACACAGGGTTACTAACGCAGCCGTAACTGCCGGCACACAGACACAGGGTTACTAACGCAGCCGTAACTGCCGACAGACAGAGACACAGGGTTACTAACGTAGCCGTAACTGCCGGCAGACACAGACAGGGTTACTAACGCAGCCGAAACTGCCGGCAGACAGAGACACAGGGTTACTAACGCAGCCGAAACTGCCGGCAGACAGAGTCATAGGGTTACTAACGCAGCCGTAACTGCCGGCAGACACAGACACAGGGTTACTAACGCAGCCGTAACTGCCGGCAGACACAGACACAGGGTTACTAACGCAGCCGTAACTGCCGGCAGACAGAGACACAGGGTTACTAACGCAGCCGAAACTGCCGGCACATACAGACACAGGGTTACTAACGTAGCCGTAACTGCCGGCAGACAGAGACACAGGCTTACTAACGCAGCCGTAACTGCCGGCAGACACAGAGACAGGGTTACTAACGCAGCCGTAACTGCCGGCAGACAGAGACACAGGGTTACTAACACAGCCGTAACTGCCGGCAGACAGAGACACAGGGTTACTAACGCAGCCGTAACTGCCGGCAGACAGAGACACAGGGTTACTAACGCAGCCGTAACTGCCGGCAGACACAGACACAGGGTTACTAACACAGCCGTAACTGCCGGCAGACAGAGACACAGGGTTACTAACGCAGCCGTAACTGCCGGCAGACAGAGACACAGGGTTACTAACGCAGCCGAAACTGCCGGCAGACACAGACACAGGGTTACTAACACAGCCGTAACTGCCGGCAGACAGAGACACAGGGTTACTAACGCAGCCGTAACTGCCGGCAGACAGAGACACAGGGTTACTAACACAGCCGTAACTGCCGGCACACACAGAGACACAGGGTTACTAACGCAGCCGTAACTGCCGGCAGACACAGACACAGGGTTACTAACGCAGCCGTAACTGCCGGCAGACAGAGACAAACAGGGTTACTAACGCAGTCGTAACTGCCGGCAGACAGAGACAGGGTTACTAACGCAGCCGTAACTGCCGGCAGACACAGACACAGGGTTACTAACGCAGCCATAACTGCCGGCAGACACAGACACAGGGTTACTAACGCAGCCGCAACTGCCGGCACACAGAGCCACAGGGTTACTAACGCAGCCGAAACTGTCGGCAGACAGAGACACAGGGTTACTAACGTAGCCGTAACTGCCGGCAGACAGACACAGGGTTACTAACGCAGCCGTAACTGCAGGCAGACAGACACAGGGTTACTAACGTAGCCGTAACTGCCGGCAGACAGAGACACAGGGTTACTAACGCAGTCGTAACTGCCGGCAGACACAGGGTTACTAACGCAGCCGTAACTGCCGGCAGACACAGACACAGGGATACTAACGCAGCCGAAACTGCCGGCACACAGACACAGGGTTACTAACGCAGCCGTAACTGCCGGCAGACAGACACAGGGTTACTAACGCAGCCGTAACTGCAGGCAGACAGACACAGGGTTACTAACGTAGCCGTAACTGCCGGCAGACAGAGACACAGGGTTACTAACGCAGTCGAAACTGCCGGCAGACACAGGGTTACTAACGCAGCCGTAACTGCCGGCAGACACAGACACAGGGTTACTAACGCAGCCGTAACTGCCGGCACACACAGACACAGGGTTACTAACGCAGCCGAAACTGCCGGCAGACAGACACAGGGTTACTAACGCAGCCGAAACTGCCGGCAGACACAGGGTTACTAACGCAGCCGTAACTGCCGGCAGACACAGACACAGGGTTACTAACGCAGCCGTAACTGCCGGCAGACACAGACACAGGGTTACTAACGCAGCCGTAACTGCCGGCAGACAGAGACACAGGGTTACTAACGCAGCCGTAACTGCCGGCAGACACAGGGTTACTAACGCAGCCGTAACTGCCGGCACACACAGACACAGGGTTACTAACGCAGCCGTAACTGCCGGCAGACACAGGGTTACTAACGCAGCCGTAACTGCCGGCACACACAGACACAGGGTTACTAACGCAGCCGTAACTGCCGGCAGACAGAGACACAGGGTTACTAACGCAGCCGTAACTGCCGGCAGACAGAGACAGGGTTACTAACGCAGCCGAAACTGCCGGCAGACAGAGACACAGGGTTACTAACGCAGCCGTAACTGCCGGCAGACACAGGGTTACTAACGCAGCCGTAACTGCCGGCACACACAGACACAGGGTTACTAACGCAGCCGTAACTGCCGGCAGACACAGGGTTACTAACGCAGCCGTAACTGCCGGCACACACAGACATAGGGTTACTAACGCAGCCGAAACTGCCGGCAGACAGACACAGGGTTACTAACGCAGCCGAAACTGCCGGCAGACACAGGGTTACTAACGCAGCCGTAACTGCCGGCACACACAGACACAGGGTTACTAACGCAGCCGTAACTGCCGGCAGACAGAGACACAGGGTTACTAACGCAGCCGTAACTGCCGGCAGACAGAGACAGGGTTACTAACGCAGCCGAAACTGCCGGCAGACAGAGACACAGGGTTACTAACGCAGCCGTAACTGCCGGCAGACACAGACACAGGGTTACTAACGCAGCCGTAACTGCCGGCAGACAGACACAGGGTTACTAACGCAGCCGTAACTGCCGGCACACAGACACAGGGTTACTAACGCAGCCGTAACTGCCGGCACACAGACACAGGGTTACTAACGCAGCCGTAACTGCCGGCAGACAGACACAGGGTTACTAACGCAGCCGTAACTGCCGGCAGACAGAGACAGGGTTACTAACGCAGCCGAAACTGCCGGCAGACAGAGACACAGGGTTACTAACGCAGCCGTAACTGCCGGCAGACACAGGGTTACTAACGCAGCCGTAACTGCCGGCACACACAGACACAGGGTTACTAACGCAGCCGTAACTGCCGGCAGACACAGGGTTACTAACGCAGCCGTAACTGCCGGCACACACAGACATAGGGTTACTAACGCAGCCGAAACTGCCGGCAGACAGACACAGGGTTACTAACGCAGCCGAAACTGCCGGCAGACACAGGGTTACTAACGCAGCCGTAACTGCCGGCACACACAGACACAGGGTTACTAACGCAGCCGTAACTGCCGGCAGACAGAGACACAGGGTTACTAACGCAGCCGTAACTGCCGGCAGACAGAGACAGGGTTACTAACGCAGCCGAAACTGCCGGCAGACAGAGACACAGGGTTACTAACGCAGCCGTAACTGCCGGCAGACACAGGGTTACTAACGCAGCCGTAACTGCCGGCACACACAGACACAGGGTTACTAACGCAGCCGTAACTGCCGGCAGACACAGGGTTACTAACGCAGCCGTAACTGCCGGCACACACAGACATAGGGTTACTAACGCAGCCGAAACTGCCGGCAGACAGACACAGGGTTACTAACGCAGCCGAAACTGCCGGCAGACACAGGGTTACTAACGCAGCCGTAACTGCCGGCACACACAGACACAGGGTTACTAACGCAGCCGTAACTGCCGGCAGACAGAGACACAGGGTTACTAACGCAGCCGTAACTGCCGGCAGACAGAGACAGGGTTACTAACGCAGCCGAAACTGCCGGCAGACAGAGACACAGGGTTACTAACGCAGCCGTAACTGCCGGCAGACACAGACACAGGGTTACTAACGCAGCCGTAACTGCCGGCAGACAGACACAGGGTTACTAACGCAGCCGTAACTGCCGGCACACAGACACAGGGTTACTAACGCAGCCGAAACTGCCGGCAGACACAGGGTTACTAACGCAGCCGTAACTGCCGGCAGACACAGACACAGGGTTACTAACGTAGCCGTAACTGCCGGCAGACACAGACACAGGGTTACTAACGCAGCCGTAACTGCCGGCAGACAGAGACACAGGGTTACTAACGCAGCCGTAACTGCCGGCAGACACAGACACAGGGTTACTAACGCAGCCGTAACTGCCGGCAGACAGAGACACAGGGTTACTAACGCAGCCGTAACTGCCGGCAGACAGAGACACAGAGTTACTAACGCAGCCGAAACTGCCGGCAGACAGACACAGGGTTACTAACGCAGCCGTAACTGCCGGCAGACAGACACAGGGTTACTAACGCAGCCGTAACTGCCGGCAGACAGAGACAGGGTTACTAACGCAGCCGTAACTGCCGGCAGACAGAGACAGGGTTACTAACGCAGCCGTAACTGCCGGCAGACACACAGACACAGGGTTACTAACGCAGCCGTAACTGCCGGCAGACACAGACACAGGGTTACTAACGCAGCCGTAACTGCCGGCAGACACAGACACAGGGTTACTAACGCAGCCGAAACTGCCGGCAGACAGAGACACAGGGTTACTAACGCAGCCGTAACTGCCGGCAGACAGACACAGGGTTACTAACGCAGCCGTAACTGCCGGCACATACAGACACAGGGTTACTAACGCAGCCGTAACTGCCGGCAGACACAGACACAGGGTTACTAACGCAGCCGTAACTGCCGGCACACAGACAGGGTTACTAACGCAGCCGTAACTGCCGGCACACAGACACAGGGTTACTAACGCAGCCGTAACTGCCGGCAGACACAGACACAGGGTTACTAACGCAGCCGTAACTGCCGGCAGACAGAGACAGGGTTACTAACGCAGCCGTAACTGCCGGCAGACAGAGACAGGGTTACTAACGCAGCCGTAACTGCCGGCAGACACACAGACACAGGGTTACTAACGCAGCCGTAACTGCCGGCAGACACAGACACAGGGTTACTAACGCAGCCGTAACTGCCGGCAGACACAGACACAGGGTTACTAACGCAGCCGAAACTGCCGGCAGACAGAGACACAGGGTTACTAACGCAGCCGTAACTGCCGGCAGACAGACACAGGGTTACTAACGCAGCCGTAACTGCCGGCACATACAGACACAGGGTTACTAACGCAGCCGTAACTGCCGGCAGACACAGACACAGGGTTACTAACGCAGCCGTAACTGCCGGCACACAGACAGGGTTACTAACGCAGCCGTAACTGCCGGCACACAGACACAGGGTTACTAACGCAGCCGTAACTGCCGGCACACAAACAGGGTTACTAACGCAGCCGTAACTGCCGGCACACAGACACAGGGTTACTAACGCAGCCGTAACTGCCGGCAGACACAGACACAGGGTTACTAACGCAGCCGTAACTGCCGGCAGACAGAGACACAGGGTTACTAACGCAGCCGAAACTGCCGGCAGACAGACACAGGGTTACTAACGCAGCCGAAACTGCCGGCAGACACAGGGTTACTAACGCAGCCGTAACTGCCGGCAGACACAGAATAGAATAGAATATAGAATATATTTCAAGCCCATCCAGCTATGTGCTGGCTTTTCATGTGCTTGCGTTAATGACATGGATACATCAGGAGGAAACAGCATTCACACACATCGCACATACAACACATGTAAAAATTTCGCACTATAGCCGCCGTGCCAGACCCAGCTGTTCAGTGATCCTCCTCCGGAACACCGCAACACTAGTCTCCCTAGTGTCGGACGGCAGGCCGTTGTACGCTCGGGCGGCTCGATAAACAAACCGCCGCCTCCCTGACTCGGTTCTGATGCGAGGCATGGACAGTAGATCATCCTGTCTGGTCGATCTTTGCCTCACACTTTGAACGGTGTGGAAGTGGCGCGCAAGGTCACTCGGCTGTCCCTGAGTCATGATGACTAAGTAAACATAGTGTGCGGTACATAACGAGGTCCTGGGCAGGTAACCAGTTTAACTCATGTAATACGTCACGTACGTGATCACACTTGCGCCGTCCTGATACTACTCGCGCACAGAAGTTGAGCAGTTTTTGTATGCGCGTCACTGCTTGTGCGGTACCGTTTCCGTATACAGCGATACCGTAGCGAATCAGTGCAATCACCAGTCCGTTCACTATTGTCGGTAGCACATCATGAGGGATGCAATGCTTCGCGTGGCTGAGACCAATCAACAGTCCAGTGCACTTTGCTGCCAGTTGGTTGATATGAGGTTCGAAAGACAAATACCGATCCATCACTATCCCTAGGTTTTTAACACGCGGTATCTCTTCTACAGTCACACCGTTTACAGAGATGGAAGTTTTTGGGAGGTCCTGGAGCATTTGACGAGTGCCAAAAACGATCAGTTGGGTCTTGCTAGAGTTGACTTTCATTTGATTTTGGGTGAACCACTGGAACAAAGTACACAGGGTCGACTCCATGCGCTGAATGAGATCGGCAATGTCACGTTTATGTCCGGTAACGAGAATTTGCGTATCGTCGGCATACTGGGTGATGCTAACATTGTCATCGATAAACAGGCTAAGGTCGTTGGAGAAGATGTTGTACAAAAGGGGTCCTAGCGATGTGCCCTGATAAACTCCGATTGGGTTTCTAACCGCCTTGGACGAACGCTGGCGTCCATCAGGAGTGCTAAATCTGACATGCTGGTAGTGGTCTGAAAGGTAGCTTGTGAACCAGGAGCTATCTACGCCATAGAGTTCTAGTTTTTGGATCAGTTTTGAGTGGCTGACAACATCGAAGCATTTACTTAAATCTAACAGCACAAGGAGAGAAATTTCGCCGTGATCCATGCCCTGAAGCACCCGGTCTGTGACATTTATCAGTGCTGTCTCGGTAGAGTGGAAGCGTCGGAAGCCGTGTTGTGTGCACGAGAACAGATGGTTTGTATCGAAGTAGGCATACAGCTGCTTGTGGACAATACGTTCTACTATTTTGGCCAAGCAAGGGACGAGTGAGATTGGTCTGAAGTTAGCAGGGTCTCTGATGGAGCCCGATGACTTGTATATGGGCTGAACAACCGCGACTTTCCACGAATCTGGTACAACGCTGGTGGCTAGACTGGTGTTCACAATGCATAAAACGACATGCCAGATAGCACTACAACACTTTTTAAAGAACGCCATGGACAGTCCGTCAGCACCGCACGCTCCACTACTGTTCATTCTGGCCACCATGTCCTGCAGCTCGGCGCCGGTCACCGGCCGGACAGCGAACCTGTCCGACCCCACCCGAGGTAGGCGGATCGGCAGTTCCGCAGCAGCGGCCGGTTTTCCCGCGGCAACGGCTGCGGCTGTCTTGGTGCCGATCTCCGCGAAGTATCGGTTGAGTGTGTCAGGGTCGATGTCGGGAGTGGTTGTCTGGGCGCTCCTCTTGCTGGCGATGATGGGACGCACGCAGCGGTACATGGAACCTGGGCCCGTCTCAGCTATGCGCTGTCTAATGTTGTCTCGTGAGTCGCGCTGAATAGCCGAGCGGGTCAGCCGGTTAAGCTCCTTGTACCGCGCGCGGTCTCCCTGCCGTAGGGCCGCGCGCCGCTCCGCCATGATTCGCCGGGTCCCCTCGGAGACGGGTGGCGGGTGGGGGTTACGAATGCGGACTCTTCGGACCGGGGCCAGCTCGTCCAGTACGGCTGTAAGTTGGTCGATCAAAAAGTCACTCTGCCGCTGCACATTATCAGTGACGAAAACTGGAGACCAGTCCACGCCACCGAGCCGGGCACGGAACCTGTCCATATCAATGGATTTCCAACTACGGGTTTGCACTACAACGGGGGTCGGGCGGCATTTGCGAATGCGCATCAGGGCATGAGTGGAATGATGGTCACTAAAATCACACTGACGCACACCTGCTCGAACCACCATGTCTGCACAGTTGGTAACGATGACGTCGAGCACAGACCCGGAGCCGGGATACGTCGCGTCACTGATGATCTGTGACAGTGAATACTTCTGGAACAGTCTGGTGAGATGACCGCCGGGCGTGTTCCCAGTGGTCACCCGTAAGTCACAGTTGAGGTCGCCGGCTAAGACGAGAAGACCGCGGTTGTCCGTCAGGACGGTCTGTATTTCCGACTCAAGCTGCTCAAGGTCGGCCGTCAGCTGGGCGCCAGCAGGTGAGGGAGGACGGTACATGGTACATATGACAATGCCTCTGTCACGCCCAACGCTCACGCGGGCCCAGACTGTCTCAAGTTTTGTGGTCGAGTTGTCAGGCTCAGGCTTGGGAAGGGCTTTTATCTGAAAGCCATCGCGGGCTAGAATCGCCACGCCCCCAAAGCCGCGACCGCCAGCTCGGTCGGCTCTGATCAGCTGATATCCGGGAAACGCCACGAGACGATTGGGCACACGCGGCTTCAGCCAGGTCTCCGAGAGGATGATGATGTCTGCTCCCGTGTCAGATATCTCACAACGGAGTGGGAGAATCTTGGGCAGAAGTGACTGGACGTTGAGAGATGTCAGAAGAAGCTCGTCACGTCGTCGGTCACGAAGCAGCGGCGGATCTTGATTGGTCGGCATTTGACGCTCCGGTCCATCCGGTCGAACTGGGTGGTTGACATCGGCGTGGTGTTCTTGTGATGGTGGCAGGTGACCCTCTACACGGCGGAAGCTGTCACTTCCAGAGTCTTCCTGACAGCCGTCGGCTGTCAGGCCCGGTCTGCCCCGGGTTTGGACCACTGGACTCTCCTCTATGCCAGGGGCGAGTCCAGGGTCCGACAGGGGGATCAGGGCTCGGCCGTAGTCCTGGCGATGGTGGTGCTCGTCGTAGATAGCACGGAGTCGACGTGCTTGGACTATGCGGCCGGCCCTTCTCCCCCTGTAGCGCCGCCTTACTCCGCCCTCCTACCCTCCTCGGGGCGCCGGGCGGGAGATTTATGGCCGTCCGTCGTTCGACGGGGACCGGAGCGGAGCGGGCCGGACCCGGCCCCGTCTGGGCGATCGTCGGCGGCGACGTTGAGATTCGGGTAGAAGTAAATCCGGCGAGCTGATTGGTGAGCAGAACTGGGTAGAGAACGGTAGAAGGACGGTGCCGTTCGACAAGGGCCATGGCTGAAGTTCTGAGAGATTTTCGACAGATGAAAAAGGCTATTTTGCACTGTACAAGTCTCACAACTGCACTAAAAATCACTGTATTCGATCCACAAAATATGTTTCTTGATGAGTGACAAAACTTGTTGTGAACAAACACTTAAATCCGCACTAAAACTCGACGAAACGGAGGAGCGACGCGCGAGGCGGCAGCCGGTAGGAGGCGCCGCGAATCAGGGTTACTAACGCAGCCGTAACTGCCGGCAGACACAGAGACAGGGTTACTAACGCAGCCGTAACTGCCGGCAGACAGAGACACAAGGTTACTAACGCAGCCGTAACTGCCGGCAGACAGAAACACAGGGTTACTAACGCAGCCGTAACTGCCGGCAGACAGAGACACAAGGTTACTAACGCAGCCGTAACTGCCGGCAGACAGAGACACAGGGTTACTAACGCAGCCGTAACTGCCGGCAGACAGAGACACAGGGTTACTAACGCAGCCGTAACTGCCGGCAGACAGAGACAGGGTTACTAACGCAGCCGTAACTGCCGGCAGACAGAAACACAGGGTTACTAACGCAGCCGTAACTGCCGGCGGACAGAGACACAGGGTTACTAACGTAGCCGTAACTGCCGGCAGACACAGACACAGGGTTACTAACGCAGCCGTAACTGCCGGCAGACAGACACAGGGTTACTAACGCAGCCGAAACTGCCGGCAGACACAGGGTTACTAACGCAGCCGTAACTGCCGGCAGACACAGACACAGGGTTACTAACGCAGCCGTAACTGCCGGCAGACAGAGACACAGGGTTACTAACGCAGCCGTAACTGCCGGCAGACAGACACAGGGTTACTAACGCAGCCGTAACTGCCGACAGACAGAGACACAGGCTTACTAACGCAGCCGTAACTGCCGGCAGACACAGACACAGGGTTACTAACGCAGCCGAAACTGCCGGCAGACAGAAACACAGGGTAACTAACGCAGCCGTAACTGCCGGCAGACACAGGGTTACTAACGCAGCCGTAACTGCCGGCAGACACAGACACAGGGTTACTAACGCAGCCGTAACTGCCGGCAGACACAGACACAGGGTTACTAACGCAGCCGAAACTGCCGGCAGACAGAGACACAGGGTTACTGCAGCCGTAACTGCCGGCACATACAGACACAGGGTTACTAACGCAGCCGTAACTGCCGGCAGACACAGACACAGGGTTACTAACGCAGCCGTAACTGCCGGCAGACACAGACACAGGGTTACTAACGCAGCCGTAACTGCCGGCAGACAGAAACACAGGGTTACTAACGCAGCCGAAACTGCCGGCAGACACAGGGTTACTAACGCAGCCGTAACTGCCGGCAGACAGAGTCATAGGGTTACTAACGCAGCCGAAACTGCCGGCAGACACAGACACAGGGTTACTAACGCAGCCGTAACTGCCGGCAGACACAGACAGGGTTACTAACGCAGCCGTAACTGCCGGCAGACACAGACACAGGGTTACTAACGCAGCCGTAACTGCCGGCAGACAGAGACAAACAGGGTTACTAACGTAGCCGTAACTGCCGGCACACAGACACAGGGTTACTAACGCAGCCGTAACTGCCGGCAGACACAGACACAGGGTTACTAACGCAGCCGTAACTGCCGGCAGACAGAGACAGGGTTACTAACGCAGCCGTAACTGCCGGCAGACAGAGACACAGGGTTACTAACGCAGCCGTAACTGCCGGCAGACAGAGACACAGGGTTACTAACGCAGCCGTCACTGCCGGCAGACAGAGACATAGGGTTACTAACGCAGCCGTAACTGCCGGCAGACACAAACACAGGGTTACTAACGCAGCCGTAACTGCCGGCAGACAGAGACACAGGGTTACTAACGCAGCCGTAACTGCCGGCACACAGAGACACAGGGTTACTAACGCAGCCGTAACTGCCGGCAGACAGAGACACAGGGTTACTAGTCACGGCCGGGTCGGCGCGCTAGACGGGCGACCCCCGGCCGCTCCGCACTGTCTTCTGATTAATCGGGGAATTCGACACCCTGCTTCGTGAAATTTAGTGTCTACGTGCTCTTATCTTCTAGTTCATCTGCGTGCTACATCATATAAACTGTGAGTTGTGTTTTCGATCTATTATCTACCTCAGAAGATTTGTGATTTGAAACCTGCGTGAACAACCAAGCCGGAAGACAGAAACCTCGGTCTGTGTCAGAAAGTGTGTGAACGCTTCAAGATTTGTTTCAAATAAGTGTCTTTTTTCTCTATGGTGTGGCAGTGATATTACGTGCTCGAAATATTGCATTTCTTCAAGAGTCCTGCTTCAATGTTCTAGAACTACTTTTTCCAACGCATACCAACGCAACAGAGCGGACGAACACCACCAGCCCTGGCCATCGCCATGGCAACCCCCCTTGACCAGGGGACTGCCGCCGCAGTGCCGCCCGGCTAAAGTCAACAAATGCCAGGCGGCCAAACGGTCACCGGGGCACGTTCCCGGCGGCCGGCGCGGCGGGGAGCCCGGGGCGGGTGGCGGGCCCGCCGAGCGAGAGAGAGAGGGAGCAGCGACCAGCCGACTGCTCTCGGCACTGGGGACCCCAATGGGCTCTGTCGTGTAGTGTGCCAACAACCGCCCGTCACCACGATAGAGACAGAGACGCAAGTCAGAGACGAGCCGCCGACGCCCGCTACTCCGTCAGACCGAGCGGCGGCGGTGGCCGCCGACCCACCCGACGCGACTACCAGCGAGCGGCCGGGGCCGGCGCTCGCCGCAACCGACCGACAAGATCGGCACACCTTGCAAGGGGAGGCCGCCACAGCACCTCTGGTCAGCGCTGCCGGCCAGCATCCGGTTGCACAGGCGCACAACGCAACTGAAGTGACACGCCAACCTCATGGCTCTGATATGATTGGACGCGGGGCCTTATACATCATGGCGTTGAACATTTTAAGCCTAAAACCTAAGATTTTAGACCTCCGTCATGATTTAGAATTATTAAATTGTGATATTGCTGTGCTCACAGAAACATGGCTTCGCCCCGAAACTTGCTCACGCTTCGTCACGTTCCCGGGGTTTTCTCTGCACCGTGCCGACCGTCCAGACGGTAGTGGTTACGGGGGAATAGCTGTACTGATAAAAAACAATTTGAAAGTAAAACCACTTAAATCAGTTGTAGGTGCCAAAAACGACGGCAAAATAGAAACGTTTTGGTTACAAGTCAGTAACTCGCACGGTCGTCGTTTTAACCTAGGTTGCGTATATAGACCTCCTCGACACACCGTAGCCGCCATATCAGCCGACCTCGATTTTCTTGAAACTCAAGTGCAACGCGTGTTTCTTTCGTCCACTGACAATATTGTAATAACTGGCGACCTTAACTGCAACCTTCTAGCGTCCGACAACGATATATGTAAATCGAGATTTAATCAGTTCCTAGACAGCCTGGCCCTGCACCAGCACGTGACTAGTCCCACATACGAGTCTGGATCTCTACTTGATGTGTTTGTGTCCAATACGGGAAACTTTTTGAGTGACGTATCTGTCTGTCCATGTACCTATAGTGATCACTGTATCATCCAAGCTAAATTGTCCATCCCCAAGCCTCGCCGTAAGCCGATTTTCGTCTCATCTAGGCGCCTACATCGCATTAATATATCGGCTTTTCACGCTGCTCTCAGAGCCACTGACTGGAGTGGAGTGTTCTCACGCGTGGAAGTGTCAGACCAGTGGTCTGCATTCAAAAATTGTCTCCTCCCCATCCTCGACCATCAAGCACCTCTAAAACGTATCAAAATTCGTAACCCTTCCGCTCCCCCTGTATCTGACACCACTCGCAACCTGATGGCACAGCGTCGCAGACTTCTTGTCCATAGTGGTAGGACCCCTGAGTTCATTGCGCTTAACAAACAGGTCCGTTCTGCCATTCGTCACGACACAAGGCAGGACATCGCCAGGAGAGTGCGTGAGCTGGGTCCTACCACCATATTTCGGAATGTACGTCAAATCATAGCGGGCAAGAAGTCTGCCGACCGCATCGTGCCAGAGGCCACCCCTGACGAGCTAAACCAGTACTTTGTGGGCGTTGGTCCCCGGGTTGCGAGTGAGGTCCGGGCCAGGGGTGAGCCCCCCTCTCTCCCTGTCCGTCTACCTCGTGTCGGCACATGTGCCTTCAAACTACAGCCTATCTCTCTGTCCGCTCTCCGGTCCTTCCTCAACTCAATGAAAAATTCAGGGGCCTGTGGTGCTGACGGCATCTCTATTCAGGTAATAAAGCTTTGCTTTGCTGCTATCGGCTCCGTTTTACTCCATATCATCAATACTAGCCTATCTTCCGGCGAATACCCAGCGCCCTGGAAACATTCCATTATTCATCCAATACACAAAGCCGGCAGCCAGTCCGAAGCTTCCAATTTTCGCCCTATCTCCATTGTATCTGCCTTCCCAAAGCTCATTGAGCGTATTGTGCAACGTCAGCTTTACTCATACATGTCGGATAACCACCTGTTCTCCTCATCCCAGCACGGGTTCCGCTCCCTGCTCTCTACTGAGACCGCCCTTCTGACTGTTTCTGATCACATCCTCTCGGCTATTGACCACCAGGAACTCACCCTTCTCTGTCTCCTCGATTTATCCAAGTGCTTCGATGTCATCGACCATTCTATGCTCCTCTCTAAACTGCGTACATATAACATCGATCCCACCTGGTTTACATCATACCTCTGCGGTCACACTCAGTCTGTCTGTACGGCTGATGGGAGTGGGAACCTTCATTTCTCCAGGCCTCTCCCCAACTCTATCGGAGTTTTTCAAGGCTCGTCTCTTGGGCCTTTACTTTTTCAAATATTCGCTAACGATATGTGCCTGTTCGCGGGGGATGCTCATGTGGTCCAGTACGCTGATGACACTCAAATTTTGTTATCCGGCAAAAAACACCAACTCAATGATCTGGTCAGTAAATTGGAGGACACCCTGAGTGCACTTGATACCTGGTTTCACTCTCATGGTCTCAAAGTAAATACAAGCAAGACCGAATTAATAGCGTTCGGATCCCGCCAAAATTGTCGCGACCTTTACCCTGTTGCTGTTCAGTTCCGCGAAGACATAGTACAAGAGAGCCCATACGTCAAAAATTTAGGTGTTCTGTTTGATAAGCACTTCACATGGGACTCACACGTGTCTTCCCTGGTAAAAAAATGTAGTGGTATCCTCATTGGGCTATCGCACGTGCGGCACAGCATCCCCCGCGAGCTGTTGCCACTTCTTGTAAATGCCTTGGTCGTTTCACACGTTCGGTACTGTTTAGCAGTATTTGGCAATGGCTCGCAGAGGAACATACAACGCCTTGACAAAATTCTAAATTTTGCCCTTCGTGTCATATCTGGCAAACGTAAATTTGATCACATCTCTGACGTGCGAGCTGAGCTTGGCTGGCCCACTGCCCAGCAGCTATACAGACAGCACTCCCTAAATCTACTACACAAAATTCGAAACACCGGGGAACCACAGGCTCTTGCTTCCCAGCTTCATGTCAATTCTGATCTCCGCTCCCGCTCTACGCGACAGAACTCTGACCTGGCCCTTCCACGCGTGAGGACAGAGGCTGGCAAGCGCCGATTTCTATATCATGTTGTGCAAAATTACAATGAGCTGCCTTTAGCGACACGTCACTCAGCCATGCCCGCATTCAAAAGAGCGATACAGAACATGCCTCAACCAGAGTAGCCTGATGTATATAACGTAATGTGCGTGTGAGAGCATTGCAGTGTATGTGATGTAATGTGTATGTGAGAGTATTGAAGTATGTGCTGTATGGGAGTATGTGCTGTAGTGAAACTGTCTTCATTTTATATTAGGATGAGTGTACCATTCGTGTTGTCCATGCTTGTATGTGGCTCCGGAATAGCCCGCTTCGGCGTGGATGGGGTCCAACGTCAAATACAAATACAAATACTAACGCAGCCGTAACTGCCGGCAGACAGAGACACAGGGTTACTAACGCAGCCGTAACTGCCGGTACGGATAAACAGAGGCCATTTCAGCATGAGCTGGTAAGTGTTGATAAACTCCGTATGACTGCATCAGCAGGGTCAGTGGTGTGTTGAACACACTAAGGCACGTTAGCAAGACACATAGCATGCTGGACACTGCATGCTGGATTCCGCAGCGTAGCCTGCGGCACGTTGATCTTTCAATTCGGTTACCTCTTAACCCGCGCGGCGCTGGGGTCTCTATCCGAACGTCCGGTGCTGGGGGGGGGGGGGGGGGGTAAATTTTACCCCCCCCCCCTCGTATCTTCCTAACCAATAACCACAGCGAGACGCGCAAGGCGGCGATCGAAAGATCTCAGTGAGTAGAATCTAACGCATACCCTAAATTATTAACATAAGGTCACATGTCAGGTCACGGTCAGGTCAAGTGTCAAAATTTAAGTATTTGGGTTTTTGGGCTATACTTTCAAAAATCATGATCATCTCAAAATAAAAAAATCAAATCACTTCACAAAAATCATGGTCTGTGGAAAGTTGGTCTTTCAATATAGTTACCTCATCATGGTCTGCGGAATGTTGGTCTTTCAATATGGTTACCTCATCATGGTCTGTGGCATGTTGGTCTTTCAATATAGTTACCTCATCATGGTCTGTGGAATGTTGGTCTTTCAATATGGTTACCTCATCATAGTCTGTGGAATGTTGGTCTTTCAATATAGTTACCTTATCATGGTCTGTGGAATGTTGGTTTTCAATATAGTTACCTCATCATGGTCTGTGTAATGTTGGTTTTCAATATAGTTACCTCATCATGGTCTGTGGAAAGTTGGTCTTTCAATATAGTTACCTCATCATGGTCTGCCGAATGTTGGTCTTTCAATATGGTTACCTCATCATGGTCTGTGGCATGTTGGTCTTTCAATATAGTTACCTCATCATGGTCTGTGGAATGTTGGTCTTTCAATATGGTTACCTCATCATTGTTGTAGAATGTTGGTTTTTAATATGGTTACCTTATCATGGTCTGTGGAATGTTGGTCTTTCAATACAGTTACCTCATCATGGTGTGCGGAATGTTGGTCTTTCAATATAGTTACCTCATTATGGTCTGTGGAAAGTTGGTCTTTCAATATAGTTACCTCATCATGGTCTGTGTAATGTTGGTCTTTCAATATAGTTACCTCATCATGGTCTGTGGCATGTTGGTCTTTCAATATGGTTACCTCATCATGGTCTGTGTAATGTTGGTCTTTCAATATAGTTACCTCATCATGGTCTGTGGCATGTTGGTCTTTCAATATGGTTACCTCATCATGGTCTGTGGAATGTTGGTCTTTCAATATAGTTACCTTATCATGGTCTGTGTAATGTTGGTCTTTCAATATAGTTACCTCATCATGGTCTGTGGCATGTTGGTCTTTCAATATAGTTACCTCAGCATGGTCTGTGGCATGTTGGTCTTTCAATATGGTTACCTCATCATGGTCTGTAACGTTGGTCTTTCAATATAGTTACCTCATCATGGTCTGTGGAATGTTGGTCTTTCAATTCGGTTACCTCATCATGGTCTGTGCAATGTTCGTCTTTCAATATAGTTACCTCATCATGGTCTGTGGAATGTTGGTCTTTCAATATAGTTACCTCATTATGGTCTGTGGAAAGTTGGTCTTTCAATATAGTTACCTCATCATGGTCTGTGGCTTGTTGGTCTTTCAATATGGTTGCCTCATCATGGTCTGTGGAATGTTGGTCTTTCAATATAGTTACCTCAGCATGGTCTGTGGCATGTTGGTCTTTCAATATGGTTACCTCATCATAGTCTGTGGAATGTTGGTCTTTCAATATAGTTACCTCATCATGGTCTGTGGAATGTGGGTCTTTCAATATAGTTACCTCATCATGGTCTGTGGAATGTTGGTCTTTCAATATGGTTACCTCATCATGGTCTGTGGAATGTTGGTTTTCAATATAGTTACCTCATCATGGTCTGTGGCATGTTGGTCTTTCAATATGGTTACCTCATCATAGTCTGTGGAATGTTGGTCTTTCAATATGGTTACCTCATCATGGTTGTAGAATGTTGGTTTTTAATATGGTTACCTCACCATGGTCTGTGTAATGTTGGTTTTCAATATAGTTACCTCATCATGGTCTGTGGAATGTTGGTCTTTCAATATAGTTACCTCATCATGGTCTGTGGAATGTTGGTCTTTCAATATAGTTACCTCATCATGGTCTGTGGAATGTTGGTTTTCAATATGGTTACCTCATCATGGTCTGTGAAATGTTGGTCTTTCAATATAGTTACCTCATCATGGTCTGTGGAATGTTGGTTTTCAATATGGTTACCTCATCATGGTCTGTGGAATGTCGGTCTTTCAATATGGTTACCGCATCATGGTTGTAGAATGTTAGTTTTCAATATGGTTACCTGATCGTGGTCTGTGGAATGTTGGTCTTGCAGAAGGGCACCGCGCCGAGGTCGATGAGGGTCTGCAGCAGCGGCGCCGTGGTCGCCGCCGGCTGGTCCAGGTACTTGGCCAGTCCGATCGTCGAGTCGAAGCCCTCCAGGTCGATGCACTCCTTGACGCTGATGGGCACGCCGTACAGCGGGCCGCGCTCGGACGCCGGCAGCGCGTCCAGCGCCGCCGCACGATCCTGCGCGGGGAAAATGTTCTGAGTGAGTCCCACTCTTATAGTCGCTGCCATTCTCAACTTTCACGGCATAAACGCGTTGAATACAGAGTGATGAGCAACAGTATAAGTACAGCACGGTCTTCAAAATTTCCAACAGACAATTTTAAATATATATATATATATATATATATATATATATATATATATATATATATATATATATATATATATATATATATATATATATATATATATATATATATATATATATATATATATATATATATATATATCTTAGGATTTATATGCAGCTACCTGTCTATGTGACCAAGATGATAATGCAATCAAGATGTTAAGGGGCTCTTATTGTATGACATGTCCCTAATTGGTGTTCCTTACCTCGGCATTTAGCACAAACTCAGTGATGCAGTTGTACAGTGCTGTGACTTCCAGGGCCTGGAATGGAAGGTAAGTTTAATGTTACTCTCCTGGTTGGAAACTGACGCTCGATGGCTCAACTATCAGACAACGATGATAGACCTTTTACACAATTAAATAAGGCATTCCGCACAACACAATTTACGAGACGTGAATAAGTGGAGATCTGCCGAGGAAAATAAACGCACCCAAAACATGTGCCGCTCCTTTAACCAGATATTACCGTTCTGCATTATAATTTAGTGGCAGCATTCTGATACATCTCGCCAGAGAATCACTGGACCACAACCAGTATCCTACCTTGGCTTGGTACGCCCTGAGGGCCTCTGTGGCGGTCAGCTGGCCGCTCTGCAGCTGGTCGATCAGCTGCGTCAGCGGGATCTCCACGATCAGCTGACGCTGCATGGTCATCAGCTGGCCGCCGTCCGTCAGCTGTTTGGTCAGCAGCTCCCGGCGGTGGCGCTCGAGGTCGAGCCGGCGCCGCACCCGCTCATAGTACTCCGTCTGGGATGAGCACGGGCAGTCCAATCAGACAGGTTGTGTGCACACTGCACAATGTGTGCTGGTGATGCGTTTCATAGAATAACACGCAGCAATAGCATACGAACAGATCAAGTGTGTGTTGTGCACCTTTTGAAATCCAAACTGAGCTAGATGATATGTTTGCATTTGATATCTAGTTTATCGGTTTCGGTGCCCCCACTGCTCTGGTCATTTGGCGATTATTTATTTGTAAACCAAGCATGAATGCGTGAACGGTTTTACACTGAGTGCACCAGGCTACGCTACATGCTATCTAGGAAGAGATTGTTGTCTGTATTCTGATGCTGAGTTGAACAAGAATATCAGTTATGCCACAACATGGCCTACTAACGCCATAACCGTGCTATGCCAGTTTAATCATCTTCCAGCTAGTTGCAAACACACCTCCGATGTTGGTTGGGCCACAGAGATAACTTCCTGAGGCTCCACGGATTCCCGGAGAGAAACAGATTACGAACCTATGTATTATCCAGTGCCCTCAGCCACCAGGAGGGCAAATCCTGGTATTTCCATCCCCATCAGAAGACTGTTTCCCACAGAGCTGTACTCAGACTCACCTTGATTGAATGTCCCCTCTTAAGCCACCATAGCAGGGTGACGGCTGACACTGTGGCACAGGCAGTGCCCACTGTCCACGTGTTCAGCTGCCCGGCAGACAGCAGCCACTGCGACATCTTCAGTGGCCTCAGTCAGCTTGCTGACCAGTGACCAGTGTTTCCCTCTTCCTGCAAAATGAAGGGTAATGTTAACATCAGGTCATAGTTCACGTCATGAACAGCATGTCAGCGGTCCTCTCCGCTGACGACGGGGGCGCCCGGCGGAACTCTGCGGAGGACATACTCTTGAAGTGGCCAGAGCTCGGAGAGCAGCAGCCACAGCGATCCCCTGGGTAGACCAAAACAACATGATTGATGATAACAGGACAACAGGAATGGTTGTGCTGGTTGTGCACCTAAATGGGGACCCAGACAAGGCGACCCAATGCATGGTCATCTCTGCAGATACCAATGACTGGCAGCTATGTTCACTTAAAGGGAGTGTGCCTACTCACATCGCTTATTTGGGGTTATTGACACTGGTCTATAAAACATAATTTTCTGAATTGACCCATGACTTTGACCCATGACCGTTTCTTCTGAATTGACCCATGACCGTTTCTTCAGATTCGCCCTAGTTGCTGAGATATTCCAAAGACTCCAGGAACTTGCTGGGAGCAAAAAGTTATCGGGTAGACTCCAGAGGGCTTCCGCTACTAGAAGCACTGCAACTATCGATTAAACTGCTAGCATATTGTTAGCGCCGGCCAATAGCAATTGAACAAAACAGCCCGTGCACACTGATAGCAGCAGCCGAACATAAACTGGACGGCCATCATGTTTTTTGATGATGGCCGTTTCGATGATGGCCGATGGCCATTTTTTGAAGAAGATATAAATTTAGAGCTACGAAACTTGCACATAATAAAGTTCACAGTGGCAAGAGCGTTCTGTGCAAAACTTGTCTTTCTATCTTGCATGATGTGACCGTAATTGTATTGTCTGATGTGCGCCGTTTTATATAACATCACCATAGTGGCGATCGTTTTATAGATATCGAAACAAAAAATAAGAAGAAAAAAAGTGAAAATTCAACTAAAGGGGCTCCAGATGTGAATTTCATCATATACAACAATCAAACCAATAGCTACTTACCGTATGCAAAATATTTTTGACATTCCAAAACAGTAGGCACACTACCTCTAACTACCTCCCCAGAGTTCACCACTGGGAATCACAACCCATTGACCCATTGCAGGTGAGCCTCTGTGAGCTCACAGTAAACAAACAAATTGGGCTGAGACAGTGAACAATGAGGTGCCAGAACTGGAAAAAGAACAGAAATATGGTGTGCTTTTAGATTCGGAGATTTCATACTGGGCGGTCGCTTTGAAAAGTTCACGCCGACGAGTTTGTCTGTCTGTCAGTCTGCTCGAGCACTTTGGCACGTGGAGCCTAAATGGTGGGACCGATTGCGACGCGGGTGGCACCGTTCGATGCGGCAAAGCGGCGCACATATGCTGGTGCCAGTCGTGGGATGAGTGGTGCCACGTGCCGCCATGTGGACCTCTGCAAAACAAAACAAAAATCACCTCTACAGGTCGACCGGGAGGCGCCGCCGGTGCCATATTCGCAGGCCACGTGCATTCCCCCCGATTCAGTAGTGTAGGGGCCAGGGGGTTGCGACCCTGAAGGGTGCAAGCTGCACCCCCTAGGGGGTAAAACTGTATTTGCGTGGGGTCCTCTGGATGCGGGAAATTTAGAGCTAGCCACACCAAATTTGGTGCATGGATGAGAGAAAGACTGGATAGGTCACTCGCCCGCTCCGCGAAACACATGTCCGTTCTGCGCATGCGCAAAAAAACGTACACGACAGTTGCTCGGCGTCGCTTGCGCGAATGGAGTAGCTCGCTGCGGCGAAATATATTTTGGATTTTCGTGAGAATCAATAACCGCAGCGAGACGTGCAAGGCGGCAATCGAAAGCTCTCAATGAGACACATCTAAAGCATACGCGAAATTTTCCAAATAAGGTCACATGTCAGGTCACGGTCAGATGAAAGGTCAAAATCCAGATATTTGGGTTGCTTTCCATTTAACATGGGTGCTCTCAAAGGTATAATACATATTCCGCATAGTATTAGCCATTTTCACACCCTGACCCCATATAATGGCCCTTAGATGAAGTTCAGGTCAAGGTCAGATCGACGAAGGTCACAATTTGAAATATATCAATCTAAATACAAAATACATGTTTCTAGACCAGTTTTGTCTCGGAAATACAGTGATGGCATTTATTTGTCCGTATATGGTCAATAAAGCCATCAAATGCAATAAAGAAAAAAATGACGTCATGAGTTGCTCATGCTTATTGCTTAGGGAGCCACAAACAAGTCTGTCAAAAATAAAGATACCTATTGCTTTGCAATTTGATACAGGTGTCGTAATCGTTCATACTTGGTCCTCCAATATATGTTCCGTTTTTTAAATATCTTTGAAAATATTTATTTTGTGGCAAGTTTTCCGAGAGAAAAAATATTTTTGTAAAACTTTGGGGTAAAAAACTCGATATTTTGGATATCCGAGATAGCCATTTCGAAGATTATTTTATTTTTGTTCTATTCACGTTTTTTATTTGCAATTTGCTTCCAAACTCTATTTTCTACGATTTGTCAAACGTTTATAGTTTTTCACCAAAAATGGCATGACATGACGTCACTAAAACGTAATTATCTCCCAAACTATTTAACCAATTTCAATAAAATTTTGAGATAAGACGTATAATTGATGGTGCATAAGGTGTTGAAAGTTTCACACCGATATCTATCATATTTTGCAAGGTATTTAGAAAATTCGGGAAGGGGCAGACTCTGCCCCGCTGTTTTTTTTCTTCATTTGTGGTTAAAAAACGGGAAGACATCACTCATCATCTGCACTGGTTTGTTGGACATTCATAATAAGATCGACAGTAATACATCTATCGAATGCTTGAATCTTCCCGATGGCAGGATTGAGTCATTCACCACACAATCCAAAATAATGATTCAAGTAAGCCCATGGGCTGTAACCGGCCAGCGATCACAGCAGGTATCGCAGGTGAATAACTCTTGATCTATCATCATTACGGCCGTGTGCTGCACTTCGGGCGACGCACAATGCTTCAGGAATACTTTGAGGACCATATCAAGCATCTAAACAGTAACAATTTGATAAAATACGCATTTAGCAGCCGGCGTGATCTCCCACCACCACCGCAGCGCGTGCATTAGCGGACGGTGTGTCGTGTACGTTTTTAATTCGCAGTTTCGCCGCAAGGCAGCCACCACCCAAATGCGGTGTCGCAAGGATCAAAGGATGCCGCGGGGAGTGACCTATCCAGTAGTCTCTTATCCATGTTTGGTGCATCGATAGACCTGGACAAGGGCTTTCTAGCGCCGCACCACTTGGGGTGCTCAGGCGCAGGATGCACGTGCAGTGCACGCGCAAGCGGTTTACACTCCTCTTTAGGGAACGACCATTCACGCTGGCTAGAGGCCTAAAGTTGGCGCGATAATTGGTCTCGATTGTGCGTTGGCGGTTGGCACATAACACATGCGTTTCGAGGCATTCCAGCGGCCCCCAGGAGTGCACGTGGCACGTGCATAAGGCACACCACAGCACACCCCTCTGAAAATCCCGGCGAACCACGCCTCCTGGAGCGCTGCAATTTGGCACATTGGTGCACCAACACGTAATATGGCCGTTCCAAACGTTTTTTATTTACCCAATCAGGGTCAACACGTGCACACAGTGCCCCCTAGGTGTCACTGCGGATACACCAAGTATTCCAGTGCTCTGCAATTCGGTAGGCCGGTGCATGTGTGCTTACAATGACGATTGAAGGTATTTTGACCGAATCGGTGTGACTACCTGCACGTGCACAGGGCGCCCCCTTGGCGTTCCCCTCCGCCATTGCAGCCGAACCATGTGTTCCAGAGAGCTGTAACTTGTCTGGCCGGTGCATCATTACCTACCATGTCGAATTTAACTCATTTTGGCAGTGTTGGGGTCGAGACATGAACATGTACAGGGTGCCCCCTAGGTACCCCCACCCCTCTGCCATTGTGACCGATCCACTCCTTCGAGAACGCTGCAATTTGGTAGGCTGGTACATGGGTATGCACCATAACGTTTGTAAGCTATTTTGGTCGTGCTGGGGTGAAGACCTGCACGCACGGGGTAGCCCCTGGTGGACCCCTCCCATTACATCCGAGTCATGCATTCCAGGCCACTGCTATTTGGTAGGTCAGTGCATCCACAAACATTTTAACAATATCAAACATTTTGGCTGTCAAAGTTTAAGACCTGCACGTGCATCCCAATTGCTGTCCCCATTTGTCATTGCGGCTGAACCACTCCTTCCAGAGCATGCAAACTTGGCACGCTGGTAGACAGGCACCTGTTATGACCATTGCACATGTTTTCGCTCGAATCAGGTTCAAGACCTGCACGTGCACGAGGTTCCCCCATGATACACCCCTATCTCAATGCGGCTGAACCACACAGAGCGCTGAAATTTGGCACAACCATTAGGGCGCATCGTCTTTTTTCAGAATGACTTGGGAGCTTAGCTCGGGTCTACTTTTTTGCCTTTATGGATCAGAAAGAAGGACCTAAAATCTTTTTTCTTCTTCAAATGGGTACAAAAAACATTATATTTAGTAATGTCAAACAACGCACAATTTGCACCTCCTAAAGGCTTCGACCTGACCCTGATTCCTTCCTATTTGACGTAGAGCTACGAAGAAAACACCATCGTGTTCCTCTCGACGCGAGGAAGCGATTGGTATCAAATTTGATGACCTGAGGTTACGGGGTCACGCCACAAATAGGGTCAATGACCTAATTTTGACCCAATCTTTTATCTCTCTCAATGTATATAATAATATCCAATGGAATGCAACACAATCGTATTTATGGTAATCAGCAAGTTATTATGTCCGTGAAGTTGGCGTCGTATTCGGATTCGTATTCAGCGTCGAGTACCGATTCGCTTCAAAGGTTGGAAGGTCAATTCGAGTTCGCTGATCACAAAAATCGCACTTGTTTTGACCTTGAAGGTCATCTTCAAGGTCAAATTCAAGGTCAAAGGACTCAAGGCCATTACGAGTTGCTCCAATCGCGAAAATAATGGTCTCAGTCGATGCCTCGGGCCCATATCTAACCTCCGCATTGGCAACCTCACGCGTGCCTCATATCCTTAAGACCATAAAAGGTTCTCAAAGGACGGAGCGCCTCAAAACGCCCTTAAGGGTTGCTCCAATCGCGAAAATAATGGTCTATCGATTCCTCGGGTCCATATCTAACCTCTGCATCGGCAACCTCACGCGTGCCTCATATCCTTGAGACCATACAAGGTTCTCAAAAGACTCAAAACGCCCTTAAAGGGACTATCCCACCTTAACATTATATTTGAGCTAAGATAGCCATTTTGATGGCTTGTCATTGAAATTAAGTATGGTAGCAGTTAAAACAACCACAACGATCTAATCAAAAAGATATTCGAGTTTTATTTTCACATTTGTAAAAAATAAGGCCCATGTGTATTTTAATAGGGCCTCTAAACTGACAGCGTCGTCTCTCTTTACCCAACTGTTAATGATAGTCGACTTGTTCTACGGTGAACCTTGGAGATATTTGCTACGTTTCAATGGGTTGGTAATTGGTTTGTTTTGTATTAAAAGCGCCAGAATTGTCTCAAATAATTGTGCCCATACTTTGGCACCGTAGAGGATTTCTGTGTAGCTCTCTAGAGCTCAATATGACGTCATCAACCCAAATATTAAAACTTAACTTTTTATTAAAATGAGCACTGTTGGCGAGAAACAAATGTCATAATCGTGTTCGGCAGCAATTACTTCATATTTTGTACCACAAGCGGCGTACATTTTACAACTTTTGGGAAGGTGGGACAGTTCCTTTAAGGGTTGCTCCAATCGCCAAAATAATGGTCTCAGTAGATTCCTCGGGTCCATATCTAACCTCCGCATCGGCAACCTCATGCGTGCCTCATATCCTTGAGACCATACAAGGTTTGCAAAGGACGTGGCGCCTCAAAACGCTTTCTGGGGTTTCGTTTCCATCGATTCCATCGATTCCATTGAAACACTTATGATAGCTAGGAAGAAAAGAAAAAAGCAATCGAAAGCGCTTAAAATTATCTATCGTAGTTTTGTGCTCAGGTTTGACCTCAGGTCAATAGTTTGGGCTACAAAGATCATGAAGGTCAATTATCGTTTCATAAATTTTTTCTTCTTCTTACAAATAACTTTTGATCTAATAAAGATAGGACAACAATTTCCGTCCTTTGAAAACCTTTTATGGTCTCAAGGATATGAGGCACGCGTGAGGTTGCCGATGCGGAGGTTAGATATGGACCCGAGGAATCGACTGAGACTATTATTTTCGCGATTGGAGCAACTCTTAAGGGAGTTTTGAGGCGCCCCGTCCTTTGAGAACCTTTTATGGTCTCAAGTATATGAGGAACACATGAGGTTGCCGATACGGAGGTTAGATATAGACCCGAGGAATCGACTGACACCATTATTTTCGCGATTGGAGCAACCCTTAACCCGCGAGGTACTGGGGTATATTTCATAACGCGACTTACTGGGGGGGGGGGGGGGGGCTATTTTTAGCCCCCCCCCCCCCTCTGATCTCCGGAAATACTGGACCGAATGTAAAAATTCAAACGGCATTCGATAGCCCTTGGAAATTTATCGAGGGAAACATAATATTGTTGACCTCGGGGTCACCGATGACGTCACAGGTCAGGTCAAGTACAAAATGTTTGACCGTGTCAAAAGGTCTCGATGGATGGAATTGTCGCGCAAAATTGCGATATTAAACGCATAAGCTGTCGATAAATCGGCATGATTCGTGTGTTTGACACTTCTAAGTACCTTTCTAAGCTGTTTATGACCTTGGGTCAGGTCAAGGTCATCCGAGGTCACGAGGTCAAACTGCAGACTACGGTCATTAGGCGTTGTAACACATGTTTATGGGTTTGTTTTTCGTCTAGAACGCGACAAATGACCTTAGAACATTGTTTGTTCCATATAAATAGAAGTTAAAAGGCAAAAATGGAAATGCGTTTTTATGCATAGTAATGCTGTGAGAAGTGGCCGATTTTTGTCATTTAAAGGTCATAACTCGGTCATTTTTAAAGATATCGACTTGAAATTTGGTACACATATTCACCGCATACGTCTCGATCACATATATTCCGGTTTTTGGATAACTCTGATTTTTTCTTGAATTTTTTTTTTAAAATAAAAAAATAAAATATTTGGATTTCTCAAAATTTTGAATTTCGCAAAATCTCAAAAATCCGAGATAGCAGTTTGATAGCCCGGTCTATTGTCAGTAATTTGATTTAAAACAATTTAGTTTATCTCAAATATCGTACCTTTGACAGCGTTTTCCGCAAACCATTATTTTGCAACAAAAACCGAAGAACATGACGTCACTCTGACGTCATTCCCGGTTGACCTATCATAGTCTCATATTTTTCCTTTTGCCAACATGTGTAGAATTGATGTGAGAGAAGGTACTGCAAGTTTGGTGACGATACCGCTGTTTGTTTAGGAGTTATTGCAAAATAACGGGAGGGGGGCAAAAAATAGCCCCCCAGTAACTCGCGGGTTAAGGGCGTTTTGAGGCGCCCCATCCTTTGAGAACCTTTTATGGTCTCAAGGATATGAGGCACACGTGAGGTGGCCGATGCGGAGGTTAGATATGGACCCGAGGAATCGACCGAGACCATTATTTTCGCGATTGGAGCAACCCTTAACCCGCGAGTTACTGGGGTATATTCCATAACGCGACTTACTGGGGGGGGGGGGGGCTATTTTTTGCCCCCCGCCCCTCAGATCTCCGGAACTACTGGACCGATTGTAAAAAAAAATCAAACGGCATTCGATAGCCCTGTTAAATTTATCGAGGGAAACCTAATATTGTTGACCTCTGGGTCACCGATGACGTCACAGGTCAGGTCAAGTACAAAATGTTTGACCGTGTCAAAAGGTCTCGATGGATGGAATTGTCGCGCAAAATTGCGATATTAAACGCATAAGCAGTCGATAAATCGGTATGATTCGTGTGTCTGACACTTTAAAATCACATTCTAAGCTATTTATGGCCTTGGGTCAGGTCAAGGTCATCCGAGGTCACGAGGTCAAACTGCAGATTACGGTCG
Organism: Chirona hameri; assembly: GCA_036785665.1. Lineage (NCBI taxonomy): Eukaryota > Metazoa > Arthropoda > Thecostraca > Balanomorpha > Balanidae > Chirona > Chirona hameri. The sequence continues at coordinate 5,334 of JAXIVJ010012909.1, read as the reverse complement.
TTAGGCGTTATAAAACATGTTTATGGGTTTGTTTTTCGCCTAGAACGTGAAAAATGACCTTAGAACATTGTTTGTTCCATATAAATAGAAGTAAAAAGTCAAAACGAAGTGCAATTTTTATGCATAGTAATGCGGTGAGGTAGTCGATTTTTGTCCATTTAAAAGTCATAACTCATAAGTCAGTCATTTTTGAAGATATCGACTTCAAATTTGTACGCATATTCACCGAACATGTCTCGATCACATATATTCCTTTTTTTGATAACTCTGTTTTTTAAATATTGTAAAAACAAAAAAGTATTTGGATTTCTCAAAATTTTGAATAAAAATACTT
>JAXIVJ010012908.1:0-38824 GCA_036785665.1 Chirona hameri | reverse complement strand
ACACCAAATTTCAACTCGATCGGGCAAGTAGTTTCTGAGATCCAAAAAGGGGTGCGCACTTGCGCACGTGTAGAGGCACCCCTGAATTGTGGGAAGGCGGCGGCTGAGGGGTCCCTAACCACACACCAAATTTGCACACAAACGGCCCAGCCGTTGCGGAGTTTATACGAGCAGGCACTTTTCAACACCCCTCACGCGGAACGCGCCATGCGCAGTGATAGTCACCCACGTGAGCCGGCTCTGGTCTCAAACAGGGATATAGGGTGGATGAGGCTACTCAGCAAAGAAGCCCGCTTGTCAATCAGACGTGCGGTTACAGAGATATGAGCTTCTGAAAAGCGTCGCCACGGGCCGGGCCCGGCCACCCATATTCTGATTTTTCCCCTACTTCACGGAAGGACGAGCGAATTCGAAGGCGCCAGCACGTATTCACCGATGTATTGATGGCTCTTATATGACTCATATGACGTCCTGGTGTTACCCCGCCTTTACCGGAGGGGGATTCCTGATTTGATTGATAATCAGTAATTTGATCCATAGCTTCCTTGCAAAGGCAGGAAATGTGTACTAACGTCTAACGTGCATTACTATGTTCTTTGGAACGTGAGATGCAAGGTAGAACTGCATAGAGGTATATATTTTTTTATTAACAAGCGCCCTGGAGGGCCTCTGAAAATTACACGCACTGGAGATAAAGGCTCCGATAAGAAATACAATAACGAAAATTGTAGGGTGGAGAGGTTCTGTGGGAACTCTGTTTTGTGAAAATTCCATGGGCCTAGGTTAATATCTCCAAGGTCAAATGAGGTCAAACATGCTAAGATTTGATTGTTTGCACTCCTTGGCTTGACATTGTTATGGAACGCAGTGATTGCGTGTATATGTATAAGTATTAAGTATATTGTATGTACCCCAAAATGGGTTTAAATGATTTGTTGGAGAGTCTAATGATACAATAGGGATGATAGAAGTTGCATTTGATCTCACGCCATTTACATACCAATAAGGCGCCGTAGTTGGCGATGAACGAGCGAGCGCGAAGGAAATGTATGGTGAATTTCAACTCGATCGGGCAAGTAGTTTCTGAGATACAGAAAACGTTGCACGTGCGCACGTGCAGAGGCGGGAAGGCGGTGGCTGATAGGTCCCTAACCACACACTAATTTCGAACACAAAAAAAAGGCTCAGCCGTTCCTGAGATATATAATAGGGTTGTGCACGTACGCACGTGCAGGGGCACCCCACCCCCGACTTGTGGGAAAGTGGCGGCCGAGAGGTCCCCAACCACACACTAAATTTGAACACAATCGGCTCAGCCGTTCCTGAGATATAGAATAGGGTTGTGCACGTGCGCACGTGCAGACACACCTCACCCCTGACTTGTGGGAAAGTGACGGCTGAGGGGTCTCTAACCACAAACCAAATTTGCATACAATCTGCCCAGCCGTTGCGGAGTTTTTGCGAGAAAACAACTTTCAACACCCCTCACGCGGCACGCGCCACGCGCAGTGGTAGTCAGTAGTCACCCACGTGAGTCGGCACTGGTCTCAAAGATGATAAGTTGGATGGGGCTGCTCAGCAAAGAAACCCGATTGTCAATCGGACGTGCGGTTGCAGAGCTATGAGCTCAAAAGCGTCGTCACGGGCGAGGTCGGGGTCGGTCGGGTCGGGTCGGGCTGGATCGGGCCGGGCCGCTCATATTAAGATTGTTCCCTTACACCACGGAAGGACGAGCGAGCGCTTCGCGCTCGCTCGAAACAAAACAATAAATATGAACATAGAAAAGGAAAAACTTGAAAATGTTGGTCACGTTTACCATAAAATAGCATTTAAAATCCAACATAGTATCCCAAAATTACTTAGAAAGACTATTTAGGTACCTGCATGTCGCCATGTATATTTTGTATGATTGTTTATTTACTCTCCATGTGAAGCTGGCGCTGATGCTTCGATGCTAAGTGAGCTGCAGATTGTCTTGCGCGCGATTCTTTCTCTCATTTCGTTGCTGTTGATCCGGACATCCAGTTACTGTATGGTGTGTACGTGCAGAATGTACAGCGATCTTTCCGTATAGCCAATCAGTAACGGATTGATTTGTATGTTGGATAGTTGGGATAGTTCATGTATATCACGCGTTTCACTCAGTCATCTGTAAACTGTTTGTGAAAATCGAACAGATAATAAAACCTATGTTAATTATATGATGTTTAACTATTTTCAATTTTGCACATTTTTCGTTTGGGTTTCTTGAGTCGCTTTTACTCTCACCGGTCGCCGACTCAATTACAACCCCAACGAAAAACAAAAAGTTCCGCCTCTGATCTCACCTGATTGAAGCCAACCACATATTATAATAACGAAATCTCTCACCACCAAAATAGTAAGTATATAACATTCAGGCCAAACTTGAACTACGATAATCGGTGGCACAGCATATATGACCTTGGCAATGAGGAGATTGTTGTTGCTGGTTTAGGACGCGTAGGCCAAACACGCCACGCGTATCGGCAGCTGTGGCGCGCCATCATCAACTACGGCGCGCTTTTATTTTTGTTTCGACGTCGAAAGGAAACAATTGTATTATTCATCAGCTGTTTGCACCAGGGTAATAGAGCAACGGGTAGAACAGTAAGGAATGTAATGTAACGCCCAAATGAATTAGACAAGATATAATTTTTCTGGTAATTGTTTTGTCTATTATAAATTAAAGGTATTGTTTGCTATCAATAACTTGTATTTCTATAGATTATAATTCCAGCAAATATACGAAGTAGTAGTCAAAGTAGTGTATATTTCAGTACCTGTAGTAGCATTTGGAAGCGGTCAGCGGCCGTTCCGACATTGGTTGACGCCCAATGCCATTTAACCCTTTTACGCCTGGAATATCGAAAAATGGTAAATAGAAACGTTGTAGCCAAGGCTTGCAGCTATCTGGTGCAGACTCAAGAAGTCGGATTTAACATATTTTCCATAGGTTACGAGCCAGCTTCGTCTGAAAATCATCGATTTAACATGGGAACCCTATGGTGTAGTAGGTTTTTAACGCCCACACGCCCGAGTGCTGCCAATCAGGGGGTTTACACTTTGCACAGCGCCATTTGTGACGTATCAGAGACGTGAAATATAATTGGTAAATTATTTGCGCAAGGATAAATTATTACATAACAATAATCCTTAGCTTGGCTTTGGGGTATTTGGAATTTGGATGCATTTAATCATGTCACCATGTCTTGATTTACTTGAATCATCATCTGAGGCACATATTGAGGCTACTGGAAATTTGGAATCCTATTTCCATGTAATGATCCATTAACATGCAACATGTAAGTGTGCAAGTTGGTTGTGTCGTGAGTTGTGACTGTGAGATTTAAGAGGAAGGTATCTCCGGAACACTTGCTCTGCCTAGGTAATAGGTACCTAAGAAGTTAAGTTCTAGGTAGTTTTAGTGAAGTAAGTAAGCTTAGTGGCTTGGTGTTTGTTTTCTTCCATAACCTTTTCTTGTTGGTGTCTTGAAGCCACCAACAAAAAAGTGTATAGGTGATACCAAGCCACTGGCTTTGTGTCAGCTATAAATTAGTGATGTTTAAGTTGGTTACTTCATGAAAACCTAGTGCTATGAGTGTCGCCTATCCTATACCCAAATTAAGCGACCAACATTGCAAAGTTTATAGGTGATACAAAGTATCAATCTTTAGTCAGTCAGTCAATCTTTAGTGCTGACTGACATAGTGACTCAGCAATAGAATTGCAAACCAAATGAACAGCTGGAACAATTGTTTCAATCAAAATGTTTGGACTTTGGAACATGCGCCTGATTCAGTCTTTAGTATGACAAGGTCACAGCTTTATCTCATAAATTATGTATTGGTAATTGGTGTTGGCATGATTTATAAGCTGTACATGATTTTTACATATTAAATTTTGAAGCTACTTCAGCTTTTAACTTTCTTTTTATATTTATTTGAATGTTTTGTTTGTACAGCTGCCATTTATTAATGTACCCAGGATCTGCGGGATCCCACGGGGTCTTTTGTTGGTCTAGATCCATGATCCCAGTGGATCCCACTGCAAAAATACAATGTTAGATCCTTGATCCCTTGGATCCCACGGCTAAAATATAAGGTTTGATCCATGATCTTGTTGATCCCACGGCACAAATATAAGGTTGAATCTATGATCTCAATAGATCCCACGGCAAAACTGAGAGGGGTGGATCTATAATCTCAGTGGATCCCGGATCTAGATCACTGGGATCAGATCCCGGGATCCATTTTTGGGATCCATGCACATGTCTGTGTGCAAGTGATTTCTTCCATAACCATAACCAAGACTGTTCACTTCTGATCACCTGGTCGTAGTGACGCACTTCCAAGTTAACATAGGCCCGGCCCCTCGAGCTTCTAGATCTAAGGTGTACAATTACAAGCGTGCAGATTTTACTGCTCTGCGTCAGGCCCTGCGCTCGGTGCCTTGGACGATACTAGAATGTATGGATGTTGATTCTGCCGTTGAGTTATTTTATGATTTTGTGTTTGCCGCTGTAAGTGACCATATACCTATGATAGAGTTGCGTCAGAAATATCCACCGTGGTTTAGTCGGCATGTTCGTGATCTCCTGCGTGAGAAAGAACAGGCCCACAAGCGCAAAAAGGCAGACCCCTCTGTCGCGAACATATAGGAGCACGTGAGGGCTAGAGCAGATTTTAAACGCGAGGTTAGAACCAGTTATCATGACTATCTGACGGGACTTCTGCGAGAATTCAAAGATAATCCTAAGCGATACTGGACATTCATTAAATCTTTGAAGTCCAGTGGTCACGTGTCTCCCGTTTTGGAGTGCAACGGCATGGTGGTGAAGGACGCAACGGCTAGGGCGAATTGCTTCAACAAGTGTTTCGTTAAAAAGTTTAGCGCACCGTGTACTGACGCTTTACCGGACGCCCCCGCTCTTAACGCCCCAGGTTTGTCTGCTTTTAACGTTCCACCTGGCCGTGTGGCACAGCTCCTGCGCGAGCTAAGCCCACATAAAGCTTGCGGTCCTGATGGCCTCAGTGCTAGGATTTTACACGAATGTGCGGATGAGTTTGCGATCCCTATCGACATCATATGTCGATTGTCGGTGCGCTCCGGGGTGTTCCCGTCATCTTGGAAGCGGGCCAACATCATTCCTGTATTCAAAAATGGTTCTAAAAAGCTTCCAGACAACTACAGACCAATCTCATTATTAACACTTTGCTCTAAAATTCTGGAGAAGGTAGTGTGCGAGAGCCTGCTCCAAGCATGCCTTCCAGCACTGCCTTCTTCTCAGCACGGTTTTCTTCCTAAACGCTCCTGCCTGAGCAACTTGGCTTGTTTTTTGGAACACTGCTGGACCTCACCGACAAAGGGATTGCAAACTGACGCAATCTACACTGATTATTCTTCCGCCTTTACGAGTGTGAGCCATAGTCTACTTTTACACAAGCTCAAGTGCTCTTTTAACATCTCAGGTCTTGCGCTCAGCTGGCTTGAGTCTTACCTAAGCCAACGATCCCAGCGAGTCATTCTCGATGGGAAACATTCTGACTGGGCTCCGGTACTATCCGGGGTCCCGGAAGGCAGCATTTTAGGCCCAATTATGTTCACCTGTTACGTCGCTGACCTTCCTAATCACATCAAAACATCGTGCCTGCCTTATGCAGACGATATCAAAATTTTCAACCGAATCAGTTCCCCAGAGGACGCTCATTCCCTCCAGGCCGATTTAGACCGCCTCAGTTTGTGGTCCAAAACTTGGCGTTTGAAACTCAACCCAGCTAAGTGCAAGACGATCACTTTTACCCTGCGCTCATCACCTCATCTTGTATCGTACGTGCTGGACGGCCACCAGCTTGAGCGATGTGTGCGCGTGCGTGACCTTGGCGTCATTTTAGACGCCAAGCTTACATTTGCGGACCACGTTGACGCCACAGTCGCTAAAGCTAACCGCATGCTTGGCCTGCTAATTAGAAGCATGCAGATGTCTGCTGGCACACAACAAACGCGCTTTGACCATGCCGCAGCCCTCGCCGCCTACAAGGCCCATGTAAGATCCGTACTGGAATACGGTAGCGTAATCTGGTCAGGCGCTGCGGTCACCCATATGCGCCGGCTGGAGCGCCTTCAACACCGTTTCCTGATGTGGCTGGGATCTAAAACCCAAGCAGCGTGTCCACCACTTGATTACGTGTCATTGCTCGAGCTGTTTGGCTGCGCATCGGTCAGGTCGCGTTTCGTTCGGTCCGATCTAATGTTCATGCGCTCAGTATTCAGCGGCAACATAGACTGCCCTGATATTGTGACAACGTTCCCCGCTGTCAGCACCAAGTCGACGTACGCGGCGCCCCGAGCTCTTCCATGTACCTCGTGGAAGAGTTGACTCTGTAAAGAGGGGCTTCTTGATTCGTCTCCCGCATCTCTTTAACTCGCTCACACACAGCAGCCCTCAGACGGATTTATTTATGCCGTCTCGTACCCTTAGGTCTGACATCACGAAGTTCGCTGATATTCAGGGCACATACTTGAGTTAAGGTCGCTGCTGTGAGCTGTATCCCGTGATCGATCATTGGCTTTAAGTTGCACTTGTCTATTTTAGGTCTTTTGCCTGTACCAGCGCTATATCTACACGTTTATATTTACTTTTATCGGCGCTTTTATGTATTTGTCTATTTTTAGGTTTTTGCCTGTATCAGCGCTTTATTTACACGTTTGTTCCTACTTTCACTGGCGATTTTAATCGCCTTTTATGTATTTATTTTATGCTGCTGTGTTTACTATGCAGTATAGTTGTGTTCTCTTATTGTATGTACCATGTGCACTCATGTAGTTTGTGAATGTTTTAATTTCCTGTTGCATGAGGCAGCATGACTGCAACCGTAAGTGGGCCCTGTGCCTGTGGTTGTTGACTCAATAAATAAATAAATAAATAAATAAATAATTGCCCTTATTTCACTGTAAATGACGATCTAGATATTGATTCCACGCCGCAACGACCGCAGCGTGAAATACATTTTTAGATCGGTCGGCAGCTGGCTAATCCAATTTTAGATCGTGAAGTCAGGTGGCGAATCAAAATTTAGATTGCTGAGGCTGCTGCGAGTGCCGAAATTGAAATCGCTGACCCTTACTTTCACCATATCTGCCAAAGTAGGGATATGATCGCACAAGTACAAGAAAATATGATAGCACGATTCATGCAGTTTCAATAGAGAAAAAAATCCAGGGGTGATGGGAATTTTTTGAGGGGTGATATGGTGTTTGAATGTGTGAATGTCAGGAAAACAATCCATTTTTGATCGGATCTCCTTATAAGAACATGCTCCGCCCATTTTGTTGAACGTTACGACCTAATTTTTGATCGATTAATTTTTAGATCGCCTCCCCATAGTATGTCCAACTGATGTCATTCCAATTAGTGAAGTAGTTTGGGAGATAATGACGTTTTAGTGACGTCAGGTCATGCCATTTTTGGTGGAAAAACGATAAATGTTTGAAAAACCGTAGAAAATCGAGTTGTAAAGCAAATTGCAAGAAACAAAAATGAAAGGAAATGTAATTTTCCTAAAAATGGTTATCTCGGATTTGCACTTTTGTTAGTTTTTGACCTCCCCACAAAAAAAAAACTTGTTTAGGAAAAATCCCACAAAAGCTAAATTTTCTAAGATATAAAAAACGGAATATATATTGGATAACCAAATATGAACGATACCCACACAAAATTTAAAAGTAAAATATTTATTTTTGACTGACTTAACTCTTAAGTACGATATGGCTCCAAGTATGATTAACTCATGACGTAATTTCTTGAAATTGCATTTTATGGCTTTTAATTACTAGATACAGGCAATTAAATGCCACCACTGTATTTATTAGACAAAACTGGTCTAGAAACATTACTTTTTTATTTATATTAATCAATTTCACATTTTGACCTTATGCAACCTGACCTTGACCTGAACTTCGCCTAAGGGCCATTATATGGGGTCAGGGTGTAAAATTGGCTACTACTCTCAAATTATACGTGTAAAATAATCCATAAACATGTGTCGCATGGCTTTGACAGACCTTTTGCCAATAGTTATATTTTCTGACCTGCCCTTGACGGCTTGACCTTTGTTTACAAGCTCAATTTCCCTTACGGGGAAGATGTATTATGCCTCTGAGAGTACTTTGTGCCATAATAGTCGCAATATAAGGCTTTAAATGGAAAGTATAGCAAATCAACCCAAATACCTCAATTTTGACATTTCACCTGACGGTGACCTGACATGTAACCTTATTTTCAACATTTCACGTATGTTATACGTGCGTCTCATTGAGAGATTTCGATTTCTCCCTTGCGCGTCTCGGGGCGGTTATTGGTTTGGAAGATAACGAGATGGCAGTATATACCCCCCCCCCCCCCCCCGTTCGGCTGAATACCCCAGCGGGGCGCGGGACCCTTTTGAAAGTCTGGTGGCATGATCAAAGGTCCGACTGCGGATATACGTAGGTTCACATGAATCACAAGATTTACATGATTTTTTATTCTCCGGGCGAATTACATGTAGCCCGGAGAAGCAAAAACAAATATATTGTCGCAACATCGGGAAACTAAGTTGCATACGTGGATAAACAAGGGACAAAATGTTGTGTTACGGCAGTTGATTCGTTCTTATTCGGTTGCGCCAATCCAAGAGGATTATAAAATGTGTTCAGCGTCGGTCACCAATTTTTACATTTGGTCTCAAGATAAAATAAAACCTGTTTCCCAGAATCGGGTCCATTTTGACCTTACAGGTCTCCTTAAAGGTCAAATTAAATGTCAAAGAACGGGGGACGCTGTAGCGCCGCAAAGTTTGCGTCCGATTGCAACACAAATTGTCTCAAACGATGCCCGTGCACATTTCCAGGATGACAAGTATTCTTAGAGTAAATGTGTTCCCCGTGACCTTCAAGGTCAAAGGACGGGGAACGCTGTAGCGCCCAACTTTGGGCGCTAACTTGAAGGTCACGGGGCACAACTCTAAAAATGCTTGTCATTCTGTAAATGGAAAGGCCGGGAAAAAATCCCTTCCTTTGACCCTGAATGACATTAAAGGTCACGGGGCTTGACCTTGAAGGTCACGGGGCACAACTCTGAACATGATTGTAATATTAGAACTGGGCACAAAGAATCGTTTGAGACCAATTTGTCGCGATCGGACGGTAACTTTGGGCGCTACAGCGTTCCCCGTCGTATGACCTTGAATTTTATCTTGAAGGAGACCAGTAAGGTGAAAATCGGCCTGATTTGTTAAAGCAGGAGGTTCGTTTTGACGTTAGTCCTTAGGACAAAATCCCGTAAAAATCGGTGACCGACACTGAAAACGTTTCTGTGGAGCTGTGGACATCATGGACATTGGACATTCATCCAAGCTATTTTTAGGCGCCCCGGGTATGAAAGGTACAATACGTCAGCACCTTCAACGGCTCACCAGGTATATTCAAAAAAGCGTCACGGTTATTTCATGGGGTACAGGCCCCTTCGTAGGCGCCATCCAGGGCGCTATCGGGAGTGGGGGAGGGGAGGGGGAAAAGCATATGATTGGTTTCGAAGGTCACGGGTGCCCGGTCACCGTCAGAGGAAAGCTGAAGGCGTCGGGGTGTCATCATTCTGAGTGCACCGGGACATCACATCGCTTTCGGGCCGGCAAGGTGCCATTCGGGGGCGGTATGATACCTTCCGAGGGTAGCAAGCCTTTTGATGCCTTCCGAGGGTGGCAAAACGTCTTCCGAACTCCGAAGGCGGCATAATGCACTCTGAGGGCGGAAAAATGTCTTCCGAGGGCGGCAAAAGGTTTTCCGAGGGTGACATGATGCTTTCCGCGGGCGGCATAATGCACTCTGAGGGCGGCAAGATGCCTTCCGAGGGCGGCAATATGTCTTCAAAGGCGGCATGATGCCTTCCAAGAGCAGCATAATGCGCTCTAAGGGCTGCAGGATGCCTTCCGAGGGCGGCATATTGCACTCTGAGGGCGGAATAATGTGCTCTGAGGGCGGTAAGATGCCTTCCTAGGGCCACAAGACATCTTCCGAGGTCGACATAATGCACTTCGAGGGCGGCAAAATGTCTTCCGAGGGCGGCAAGATGTTTTCCGAGGGCGGCATGATGCCTAGGGTGGCATAATGCGATCTGAGGGCGGCAACATGCCTTCTGAGGGCGGCAAGATGTCTTCCGAGGGCGGCATAATGTCTTCCGAGGGCGGCATATTGCGCTCTGAGGGCGGCATAATGTGCTCTGAGGGCGGCAAGATGCATTCAGAGGGCGACAAGACATCTTTCGTGGGCGGCATAATGTACTACGAGGGCGGCAAAATGTCTTCCGAGGGAGACACGATGTTTTCCGAGGGTGACACCATGTTTTCCGAGGGCGGCATGATGCCTTCCGAGGCGGCGATGTACCTTCTGAGGGCGGCATAATGCGTTGTAAGGGCGGCAAGCTGTCTTCTGAGGGTACCAGGGTGCCTTTCAAGAGTGCTACGACACTGTCGGTAGACGCAAGGGCGCCCTGGCGGCCTCCCGAGAACGCTACGGCGCCATCGGCGCCGGCAAATCCTTTGCAAGAACGGCGTCGCGGCGCCGAGGGCGCCGTTTTCTAAGGCAGGGGGCTTCAGCCCCTACGCCCCCCCCCCCTGGATCCGCCACTGATAACAAAGGCATCGTTTTTCGTTTAAGTACAGATAACACATATGCAGTAGAATTTGACAGTCATGTTTAATTAGGTACCTGCAATAGGTCCGTGGGTTCATCAACGACCAAGAATATGCCCTAAAAATCAGATTACGACGTAACACAAATCGTATAAATTATGGTGGTTGATCATACTTGTCTTTCCTCCACTTCATCGGACCTATTTCTTGCCTCGCCACCGGCATCCTTTCTCACCACCTCTTCAAACACTAGCTGGAGGGACAGTTTGGAAGATGACCGCGAGTCTCTGCCGCTGCCGGTGGCTGCGGCCGCTCCTGACCTGTTCCAGGGCTGTTCCTCAATACGGCAGCCTGCCAGCAGCAGGGAGCCGCACAGCGCCGCCAGTCCAGCCGCGATCAGGAAAGAGGTGCGCCAGCGCGCCAGCGTCTGGTTGCCCTCCGTAAGCATGGCCACCACCAGCGGGCCGAGGAAGCCGGGAATAGCGCCCAGCGTGTTGCCCAGGCCAGCCAGGGTGCCGGCGTAGTTGGGCGCCATGTCGAGTGGCAGCACACTCAAGTTGTAGCCGGCGCCCTGTAGGATGATGGTGACCACCAGGAGCGCCTCCACAGTGGCCGTCTGGCAGCCGAGGAAGGCGATGGTGGCCAGCAGCACGGCCGGACCCAGGATGGAGACGACAGTGGCGGTCCTCCGCACGGCCAGCGTGCCTGCCCAGCCGCGCTCCACCGCAGCGTCACTGGCGTACCCGAACAGCAGAGTGAAGAGCCACAAGCCCAGGTAGGGCAGCGAGTTGAAGAGCGCGTTGGACGAGATGTCCTCGCCGAGCATGCTGCTGAAATACTGCGGCAGGTCGGTTAGCAGGCTGTAGTAGCACCAGCAGGAGCCGAAGTAGCCGATGAAGTAGGCCCAGACGGGTACGCTGGTGAGGATGCTGCGCCAGGGCACCGGCAGGTGCTGACTGGAGACGCGCGGCCCGATGCTGCTGGTGATGAGCTGCAACTCCGTGGAACTGATGAACCAGTGGTCCTCAGGAGACTCACTGACAAGCACCACCCACACGGCGAACCAGACCAGCACGAAGCAGGCCTGGATGTAGAACACCGCCTCCCAGCCGAGACCCTGGATGATGGCCGAGGCCATGGGCAGTGTGAACGTGGTGCCCAGGTCGCCGCCGCCCTGCGCTAGCATCACCAAGAAGTTCATCTGGCCGAGGGGCACCCAGGCGCCGAGCAGCACGTACGAGGCCGGGAAGGTGACCCCTAGCACCAGTCCCATGGCGACCCGAACAGCCACCAGCAGACGCCAGTCGTAGGTGGCCGACACTGGCGTCAGCAGCGTTAACAGAGACGCCACCAGCATGGCAACGCCGAACGTGTGCTTGGCGCTGAAGACCTCAGCCAGCCGGCCGCCGGCCAGCTGCGTCACCACGTAGCCGTAGTAGAAGCCGCCAAGCACCACGCCTTGCATGTGCTCGTCCCAGACGAAGGGCCCGTCCGGCTGCGGCTTGGTCGGCGTGACGCTGCCGTTACCGCCGCATTCGTCCGACCGAGTCACATTCGTGTGCGGCAGCGCCGTGTGGTTCACCATGGCCACGATCGTCAGGTTGATGTTGACGCGGATCATGTAGTTGAAGAGCATGCCGAGGAAGATCATGCTGACGATGATGTAGCGCACGGGCATCAGGCGAAGCACGGAAGAGACAGACATAGTGACGCGTTGAGAAGAGTTCGCGGAAGATCACCCAGTAGGACTTCTGGGTCACTTTTCGCTAGAACGTGGACTTATGCGCCACCCACACCAACCACACTCGATTGCACCAACCATAGAACAATCACGGGCACCTAGACGGGATGTGAGAAATAAGTCTGGATGGAAATTTCTGAAAGCAGAGGGCACATGTGCGCGGCTCCAACGCTGCGTCGAGACTGAACACAGTGAACAGTCGCCTCAAGTGCCACCGAATGATAAGCTAGTGACGGTGGCGGATCAAGGATTCGGTAAAGGGGGCCGCCACGTGACAAAGTGGGCCCTCTCGGGGTTTGGTGGGGCCCACTCAGGCTTTGATGGGCCACATCAAGAGTTGGTGGACCCTTTCGACCTTGAAGGCAAATATAGGCCAGAATGGACCCTTTTATTTTAGAATGTGTCTTGTACACGCCAACATGGGCCTCTAGCCTCTACAAACCAGAATCAGCCCTCTTCAAGCCAGAATGGGCCGTTTGGAGGCCAGAGTGGGACATCCGGAGATCGGCGTGAGCTATATGGAGGCCATCAGAGTCTCTGGAGGGTCTAAACGTTGGCCCATTGTCCCATTGTGTCGTTAACATACGTTAACACTGTCGGGAGTTTCCGTGGCTTAAAATTTACCTGTACTTTGGGCAAAAACGGAGTAAATTGGTTTCGCGTTATTGCGATCGGCTATGAGGCCCTTCCGGCTATGGGTCCTCTTCGAGGCTTACGGGGAGGGGCATGGCACCATGCCCATCCCCTCTGGATCCGCCAATGGCCAGCCCTATCTCAGATTTTACACCCTCGTACAAATCATGGAGTTTGGATCAGAACAGCATGTGACGGGCGAGCTCCTCACCTAGATCCTAAAAATAGTTGAGGTAGTCTGACATGATAGGATTAATAACTCCTTGAAACCCGTTCCCGACTGGGCCTCTCGGATTCCCCCACGTCTGATGACATCGAAGATCAGATTTGGCTCCTTATGCAGTCTTCCCAGAGACCTCCGTGTACCTACGTCGGGAACTGATATTGCTACGAACAAATTCCACTCCACACTCCAGGTCACAGTCTACCAATCGAGGTTGGATCGTGACTTGTCAAATACGAGGAAAAGATAAAGAGCCACGCCTTAGTGTGATAGGTATACCTGAAATGTGTCATGGTTTGAGACAATAGAAGACACACCGTAAACATAAAAGTATTGCAAATAAAAGAGTATACTTCAGTCCACGTATGACACAGGCGTTTGGGATTCCCCCTGTGCTGTGCTCTGCTCAACTCAACTATTTGGATTTCTAGCTGGGTTTTGTGTAAATAATTCGATAAAGTTGTGGGGAAGTGATATAGGCACAATGAAAATACTCTTATTATGAAAAAATATGTTCATATTGACACCACTGTGCAGCTGAGCTCACGACATAAGCACCAGTTGAATTAGGTAAGGCTCATCAGCTTTGTTTTCTACTTGCTGTATGACCCTTGTAAGCAAGGTAGCTTTACTTTTAATGGCTTGTGATGGCCAACTATATTATATAATTTACTTCTGATATATAATTTACTTCTGAACCCTGCTTTAGCCAAGCTAAGTAGCTGTTGGATAGCTCTGTTGTTTTGTGTATTTTTTGAGGAACCACATTATATTTAGATATAAGGATTAGATATTTAGTTTTGTGGATCGTTTAAGTATTATTTTTAAGCATTCATAGTTAGCTGTTACCTCTTACTTGCTTTTTAAAGGACTTTTCATTCTAGCTTGTGTGCGCCAAAATTGTCTTAGTCTTATTTTTGTGTTATTAGTTGCAGGGTTGGATAAGTAGATATTTTAGAAAATTAGGGATAATTAAGGTGTATTTAGTATTCAGTTTATTTAAGGATTAGATATTTAGTCTAGTATTAGGTGCACTCATAGCTGATTTGTGTCACTAGCTTTACCTAGATCTAGTTAAGGTTTAGAAGAAAAACAAAAACAAAAAAAAAACAAAAAAAGTTAAGTTAAGTTAGTAAAGTATTGAAAAGTGCATAGTACCTAAGTTATATACCTAAGTTACTAGTGTATTCAAATGAGCATGACTAGGATGCAGGCGAAGGTAGCAGAGCTAGAGGCCCTCCAGGCTAGAGTAGCGGAGCTTGAGGCGCAGTTAAGTAAGTGTAGGTGTAGAGATGAGCCGCAGGAGGGTGTAGAGAACGTATGCGCAGATCGTGGTTAGGGGGGTCAGAAAAGGAGCCTACAGGATCAGGGACCAGTGGTAGTTCTGATAGGGGCATAAGGGAGGAGGATAAGGCAAAGGTGGATAGTGCGGCTGGGGTTTGGAAGTGTGTTGGAGGGTCACGTTTCTGGAGACTCAACATTGTGGAAAGTAATGCTAGGGCCACAGACAGTAAGGATGAGGAGGGGGTGCTGGGTAATGGAGGGTGGTAGCAGAATCTGGAGGAGGAAGAGGGAAGGGGATCAGGAGGGATGGACAAAAGTTCAGGGTAGAGTCAGGCAGTACAGCCCCAGGGAACATCAGCAGGTTACAATAGCAAATAGGTTCAGTGTGTTAGAGTCAGCAGCTGAAAGTGACAGGGAACAGATTCAGCATTTAGTGGTTGGGGACTCAAGGGTAAGGCCCTTAAGGCGAACATTCTGTGGGAAGAGGGACAAATGTATAGTCAAACCAGGGGCAAAAGTAGTTGATATGGGCCCTGTCATTGAGGCAGAACTTGGTAGGAGTAGCCCGGAGACAGTTATAATACAGGTGGGGGTGAACAACATAGGACCTAGGCAGAGTGTGAGAATAGTAGCGGAGTACCGGAGCCTGCTGCAGAGGTTGAAGGAGTCCAGGAAACCAGTCATTGTGACTGGCATCCTCCCTCGCTGTGGAGCCAGTGAGGAGTGGTACTCGAGAGCTCTGTCTGTGAACAGCTCAGTTCAGAACTTATGTTCAGCTATGGGGCTTAGTTATGTAGACTTATGGGATCAGTTCTATGAGTGGCATAGGTACTATATGAAGGATGGGCTTCACTTATCGGATGAGGGGGCAAGGGCTTTGGGAGATGCCTACAGAAGTGTCATTCAGGGAAACTAGGTAGGAGGGGGGGGGGGGGGGGGGGGTTCAGGGACGCTAGTACTAGGGCATCAGAAAGTAAGCATTGGTAGAAGTTCATGTCAGAATAGGACAGTAGATCATAATTCCCTCAGAATTAGTAGAGTCAGCTCAAAGTATAAGATCACATGTGTGTTGCTGAATGCCCAAAGTATTAGGTCTAAATTTGATGAGTTTGAGTGTTATGTTGCCCTTGAAAAGCCTGATATCATTTGTGTAACCGAGACATGGGTTAGTGAGGGGTATAATAGGGATAGGCTACAGGATTTCGAGTTACAAGGGTATAACATGTTCTCATACTGCAGAGAATCACGGCAGGGAGGCGGAGTGTTTGTATATGTAAATAGCTTGTACTGCACTACTAGAGTTGATGATTCTAGTAAAGTAAAAGAAGTAGAATCAATCTGGCTTGACATTAAAATTGGTACAGGAAACAGAGGAAGGTTGAGGATAGGGGCATTTTACAGACCAGGGAATCTTCCAAGGAACTCCCAAGCTGAAACAGACCAAGATATTTGTGAGGAAATACGTAGGAACTTTCGGGCTCAGTGTCTTATTATGGGAGATTTTAACTTAAGAGGATACGAAAGTATAGCAGAGGAAACAAATGAGTGTAGGTTGTATAGGCAAATCTTTGAAGAGGAGCTTTTCATGCATCAGTTTGTAACAGAGCCAACCAGACATTGCTCCATTCTAGACCTTGTATTCTCAGACAACAGTGATCTAGTTAGTGACATAAGTATTTGTGCAGGTCTAGGAACCAGTGATCACAATATGGTTAAATTCAATATCTCATCAGAAATGAGGCCCAAAGATAACCTTATTATGGTTCCAAACTTCAGCCGGGCTGATTTTGATGGTATTAGAAATGACCTCGCACAGATAAAATGGAACGTTGAGTTGGCAGGTTTAGATGCATGTGAGGCCTGGAATGTTTTCAAAGCTAGATTAAGCCAAATTCAAAATCGGCATATACCCCTCAGGCACAAACGTAACAGAACCAAGGGCAATCCAGTTTGGCTTACCCCAGAAGTAAGGAGTGCTATACAAGCTAAAAGAAGTGCATTTGGCATTTTGAAGGGATCTTCACTAGATATAAATCAGAAGGCCTACCAGAATGCAAGAAATTCAGTTAAGAAAAAGGTCAGAGCAGCTAAAAGGGCAAAGGAACTTGATTTAGCTAGACATTGTAATGCAGATAGTAAGAAGTTCTTCAGTTTTTATAAGTTAAGTACAGTTTCCAAAAATATAGGTCCATTTAAGGTAGATGATGTGTTAGTTAGCAAGGACAGTGAAATGGTTGAAGTGCTTAATGATCAGTTTCAATCTGTCTTTACTATCGAGGACCAGAGTAGTATTGCAGCACTTCAGCCTGAGCTAGAGACAGAGGAGACTATAGGAGAGCTAGGTGGCATAAGTAGTGAACTTGTTCTAGAATATCTAAAGAAAGTAAGGCCTAACAAGGCAGAAGGACCTGATGAAATCCATGCTAGACTTTTAAGATAATCTGAAAGGGAGTTGTCGGTTCCATTAGCCATAATATTTTCTAAATCACTTGCAGATAGTAAAATTCCACTTGATTGGAAAAGAGCAAATGTTGTTCCTATTCATAAAAAGGGAGATAGAAGTAAAGAGGAAAACTATAGACCAGTTAGTCTGACCTCATTAGTCTGCAAGGTGCTTGAATCAATCATCAAAGATAAGATTGTTGAATTCTTGGAGCAAAATGAACTCATCAAGGATACACAGCATGGCTTTAGGAAGAGCCGTTCTTGTTTAACTAATCTTCTGGAGTTTTTGGATGTTGCAACAGATAGCTTTGATCAGGGTAAACAGCTAGATGTAGCTTTTCTTGATTTCAGTAAAGCATTTGACAAAGTCCCCCATACAAGACTGGGGTTGCAACTTAAAATTCATGGGATCAGGGGCAAGATTCTGGATTGGATAGAAACGTGGCTTTCAGGACGCCAGCAAAGGGTTATATTGAATGGGTGCCAATCACAATGGAAGGAGGTTCTCAGTGGGGTTCCACAGGGCTCAGTCCTGGGCCCATTGCTTTTTATAATATTTGTGAATGCAATTGAGAACAGTATAGACAGCAAAGTCTTGAAATTTGCAGACGATCTAAAAGTTGTCAGGATTATTAGAGGAAAACATGATCAGGATGTTTTTCAATCAGATCTGGACAAGCTAGTTAAGTGGTCTGAAGCATGGCAGATGAAATTCAATTTGAGTAAATGTAAGATTATGCACGCTGGACGGGTTAGCAGTAAAGATAGGTATGAAATGGGTGGGCAGAAAATGGAGCAGATTGAAAAGGAAAGAGATTTAGGTGTCGTGGTAAACAATAGACTATCAGCGTCAGACCAGGTTGTAGAAGCTAGGAAAAAGGCACTTAGAATGCTAGGGGCCATTAACAGAAATGTTTCCTACAAGAGTGAAAAGGTAATAACAAAAC
The DNA here is from genome assembly GCA_036785665.1 of Chirona hameri. Taxonomy (NCBI): domain Eukaryota; kingdom Metazoa; phylum Arthropoda; class Thecostraca; order Balanomorpha; family Balanidae; genus Chirona; species Chirona hameri. The sequence goes on along the minus strand of JAXIVJ010012908.1, from coordinate 20,863 downwards.
TGTATTGTGCATACGTTAGACCACATTTGGAGTATTGTGTACAAGCCTGGTCTCCAACATATGAGAAAGATTGCTGGTTGTTAGAAAGAGTTCAAAAAAGGGCAACAAAAATGGTTAATTGTCTTGGTAGTTTACCTTATGAAGATAGATCAAAGAAATTGGGTATGTTTTCACTTAGATATAGAAGGCTAAGAGGAGATCTAATTGAAGTCTTCAAATTTGTAAATAGTCAGCATTCTGGATATTTAAAGGGTATGTTTGAGTTCAATAGGGAAAATCGAGGTAGAGGTCATCAGCATAAACTCATTATGAAACAAAGTAGGACTAGGCTACGACAGTCATTTTTCAGTAGAAGGGTTGTAGGACATTGTAATATGCTACCAGGGGATGTCGCTGATGCAGTGACACTTGCTTCCTTCAAAATTAGATTAGATAAATACTTTACAGAGAAGGGATTAGTTCATAAATACTCGTGGGATTAGCCTTCTTTTATGCAGGTAGAGTAAGGTGATTTGAAGGGGCGAGACTGGTGGGGGGGGGGGGGGGGGTGGGGTGGGGTGCAACCTCGGATGGGCCCAAGAGGCTCTTTGTTGCACTTTTCTTTTATGTCTTATGTCTTTATGTCTTTATGACATAAAATAACCAACAAGCATCAATGGGATGTGCTACACATCTTGTAGTAGTTGCAAAAATGCAAGTGGATGAACATCCACTTGCATTTTTGCAACCACTCCAATATTGCATTGATGTTAGTTGGTTATTTTATGTCATACGTGGACTCCAGGATTATTTTCTTCTTTTTTTTTCAGTTCTTTTATTTTTACTGTGTGTCTTCTATTGTCTCAAACCATGACAAATTTGGTTGCAGAGTGCAATCGTGAACGAATGCAATTAATGCCATAGCTCATTCCACAGTATCCGAAAGTTGACCATTGGAATATCCGAAGGTTGGTTGAACATTGGATAACACTATTCTTTAGAATTGTGTTTCCATTGTGAAACAAACCTGAGCTGTTCGATTGGAGGGGGTTTTACAAAGGTGGCCGCATATCAGTACATCTTGTCGCTAGGCCAGAAACCATTTGTTTGCGACGAAACTTGCAGGGTCTAACGCTATTCTTTATAATTGTGTTTTCCGTTGGGAAACTAATCTGAGCTGTTGGGGGCCGATTTAACCTTGCTGCCTGAGATTTGGTCATTTTGTGCCTCTCGAAAACTTAAGCTACGATATGGACCAAACTGTCAGGGTTTAGGGTGCTCGCCGGGATCTAGTTGCTGACAAAGTTTGAAATCTGTGAAAATTATATTGCAAGTGCCACGTGCACGTGCATTTTCCCATGTTAAGCCTAATGGAGTTTCGAGAAGAAAAAAAGCCACGGTGATTATCTCGAGAGATAAAACAAATTCATAGAATTTGATGAAACTCTCAGTATGGGTGGAGCACCCCCTGGGCTACCGGCCAATATGGTCGTCCACCCCAGGAAAATCCAAATTCACGTGCGACGTGACCTTGAACATGTACCTGCAACCCCAATTGTACGACATTGGGCCACTTGGGCAGCCTTGCAGTGGCCCTGGTGTAGGTATCGTATAATGGGTGAACGTTCGGAATCTACACATTTCAGGCCAAGCTTGCTCGGGCAGCTTATAACTCGCCTACCCCATCAGTGTGCACACTTGTAAGAGCTGATAAGCGGCCCGTGACTGTGCCTGGAGACATAACAGGTCACAGGAGATCAATGAGGTATATGATAATATGACAAAAGTGCAAAACAGCTGTGAAGCGTATGTGGCAGACAGTACCTATTATACAGTGATGTAACATAAAATCCTGCGCTCTGCTCTCAATATTCCTATCACTGGCGATAGGAACTGTCGATAGGAACTAACAACAACGACTGTCACAATCACTGGCGATGGCGATTCTTATCACGACTCCTATCTCAGTCGAACCATCCCTGCTCGAGCTGCTCGGGCCAGGGGCGGCGGAAGCGGGGGGGGGGGGGGGCAGAGGGGACAAGCTGCCCCCATCTAAAGACGTGTGTGTGTGTGTGGGGAGGGGGGGGGCAAACATATATTTCTCCCCCACACACACACACACACACACACACACACACAAAATGCACACGTCGAACGCTCATATTTCGGCAGTCGGGTATCGAAAACCATTATGTCCCGGTGTCCAACCACATACCTACGAAGGCCCTTTCCTTTAAACTGTTAAACCAAGATGAGCTTACCATTTCGATATCGGTAACTAGTTCAATATAGTCCAATGACATCAAAACTTTCTGGTGTTGGCCAATGGGGAGATGTCCCGACTCCCGAACTCCCGAGGAACCAGCGAGATCCGCGCGGTTATTTTGTAAATCTCGGCCGTTTGACCAATGAGAGGACGGCTTGGGTGGTCAGCCTCTCCTGCATTCTGTACTTTGCTATCGGCATTAGAGGTTACCTCTTTCAGTGGCGGATCCAGAGGGGGTGGGGCATGGGGGAAATGCCCCCCCCCCCTTGAGCCTCCAAGGGCCCAATAGTCCGGGGGCCCATAGCCGATCGAAATGACTCTAAACGAATTTCACTCCGTTTTCAAACAAAGCCCAATTAAAGTAGTAGTACAACATAAAAACGTAAGGCCTGAGGGGCGCTGTTGGCCTGAGTGGGCCCTCTGGCCAGGGCTCCGCCATGGGGGAACGGGACGGGGGGCACCTGTCTCCTCATTATTGAGCCAGGGGATTACCCACCCCCTCCCCCATTTTCCCTGACAAGCAACTAGAAATAAGTGTTCAATTGTAATCATTATTTGTTAGTTCTCTCTTGTTCAACAAGCTTTCGCTGACGCTCCAAGCCCCCCCCCCCCCCCCGCTCAACAGCTTTTCGCTGACGTTCCACTCCCCCGGTCCACAAATTTTCGCTAACGCTCCGCCCCCCCCCCCCCCCTTCCCCTGGCTCCGGTCAACATCGGTTTGCCCCCCCCCCCCCCCCCCCCGACCCCCACCCCCATCCCAAAATACCTTCCGCCGCCCCTGGCTCGGGAAATATGTGCTCGTGAAAATGAAGTAGCAGGGTGAAGTGGGTGTCAAAGTTCACTGTTTTTACATCCTCCTTGAAGTGGCCGTGCAGTTGCCCAAGACAGAACATATATATCAAGCGTGATAAATCATCAGCATAACTTTCGCCCTGGTGGGAGGGGGTCATTTTGTCGCCCCCCCCCCCCCCTAAGGTTTTTCGGGAATAGCGGCACAACGGCGGTGCGCAGCGCCGCCAAATTTGGCACAGCTGTTTGTGTGGGCATCAGTTACCCAGATTGTGTGAAAATGTTGACCCCAGGGCATCTCAAGTCAGGTCAACAGGTCACGTCAAGTGACCTTACCTCCAAAAATATGTGTGGTCGTGTCAAAGCCACAGTGTTTGTCCGAGAGATTTGACACTTACAGGATTTCATAAGATCATAAGTACATACAATCCGTCTGTCTCGGACATTGTATATCGGTGACCTAAGATGTGGTCAATTTCGTGTTCTCCCCATTAACCCTCGCCCTACGGGAGCATTTTTTCACCTTCGCCTAACAGGGGGGCCTGACAGGCCCCCCTGTTAACTTCCGAACCAAGCAACTTAGAACAAGGCGGTAAGAACCAGCATGTTGCCTGTCATGAGAAGAATCTAACAGTATGCGATGTTTTAGGTTTCAGTCAACGGATGACCTTCCAGGTCAAGTGAATGACCTCGGCTCGACCACGTCCAGAACAGCGATTTTGCTCGTCAGAAAACCTCAAAATTATAAATTGATAAATGTAAATAAAAAGGCATGTTCCTAGACCAGTTATGTCTCGGAAATACAGAAAATGTAATTATTTGTTCGTATATTGTCAAAAAAAGTCAAAAAAAGTTATTTTAACAAAATGACGTCATGAGTTTTTTGCCTTTAGAGAGCCATCACTTAGTCAAAAATAGAAATGTTGCTTTGAAATTTGGTTTGGGTATTGTCCATACTCAGTTCTCTCACATATATTCCGGTTTTTCTAACATCTTTGAAAATTTTGATTTTGTGGTGATGTTTCCAAAACAAAAGTTTTATTTTTATTTTAGGGGTCAAAATCCCCCAAAAAATCAAAATCTGAGATTGCCATTTTAAAGAAAATGCCATTTTTATACACGACAAACTTTTTGGAAGAAAATGTCATCGTGACCTTTGGTGACCTCCGGAGCATAAACTATTGACTTGAGCTTAACTTTAAGAACATCAACGGCGATTTCATTTTTCAAGAGCTTTCAATTGCTGTTTTCGGTTTGTTACTAACTATCATAGTCCCGGGATATTTGGGGCTTTCTGGAGAAACGTCCTATACTTGGAAAATTTGACCTTCGATGACCTCTGGTGACCTTAATATTGACCTGAGCCAAATATGCCTGAAGTAACTTCGAATGTCCTTGGCGAGAGCTTTCGAAAGCTTGTTCTGTGTCTTTCTAGCCGTATTAGTTATCGAGTTAGTGGGGGTCATTTTGACCCCCGCACCAGGGCGAAGGTGGCTCAGATGCCCACCGGGGCGCGGGATAATTATAATACCGTAATTTGCTAAATGTCGGCACAAAAACAGCGTGACAACTATGGAGTTCATGGAGTTATCTATACTCTGTGCTAATTTAGTAATTTGTACTCTGATAATAAGAATACATTAGGAAGATAACGCAGTTCAGCAGTTGTATGACGAATAACGATGGGAATGTGCTGCATTCAGATGAGACACAAGGTAGATAACGTAGACGTATTGGCATGTCGCTTAAGGCCTCTGTGGATAATGACACCAACAGCTTTAGTCTTTCGAGACGATTTTTCGTTGCCAAATAACACCCATGTGTGTTATACTAACGTGCTATTTATACATTCAGACGGAGGCGGAACGCCAAAGGTGCGACGCCGGAGTCAAACAAGCGATCTAAAACGTGCTCAGGTCATGTATGTATCAAGGGCGTCGCCGTAGGGGGGACGGGGGGACACCGTCCCCCCAGTCGCCAGGCTGGGGGGGGGATTGTCCCCCCCCAGTTTGGAGACATAAATTAGTACTTTGATCGGAAATATTTCAGGTTTCAATATCATAAAAGCATTTGTAAAAGTTTCAGTGCAATGGAAGAATGGAAGGTAGCAGGACGATATTTTTACTTTTCTTGAGGGAAGTTCACAGGAATTTAAATGGAATTTCGGTAGCAGAAAAACGGGCATGCTATGGCGTTAATGTGCCCTATGTGTTGTTTAGGCACACTTTGTGCTTGCTGAAAGGAAACACCGGCGGATAGTTTTACGACATGAACGTTTTTGTGTGCAAGTTTTCAGTCCCTTCGACCGAATAGCTGCAAAGAAATAAGCTGCTGAAAACTCGGGCTCGGGGCCGCTCATACGTATATTTCTCCCTCTAGTTGACGAAAGACCTCGCTCCGCTCGGTAATCAAACTGTGCATGCCGGGTCCTGGCCTAGGAAATATATCCATTCAAAAGCTGCGGACTAAATTTATCAAATAAAATATGCAAGCCATTTCGTTCAAGTTCTGCCCAAATGCGTTCACAGTTTGCAAACCGAGGTAGTTTTCGGATAACTATTTCATCCATTACTCCAAGTACATGAGCTACTTCATCCACATCCGTTTCGGCTGGGGACACGACTATCCCGCACAACGAGCCAGCGGCAGTCACCGGTTCCGGGGCGATCCGTCCTCCTGGTACAGTTACGGGCACCCCCGGTCGGCCAGCATGCAGAACAAGTGAGATGCGCTGAGCTTATGAAGAAGATTGAAAAAAACACGCCAGTGACGTTGCCTTGTATCGCACCTCAGACCTCCTAAATATATATCAAACTCCTGACTCTGACCCCCATGACCACCGAGCCAGTGTCTCCCGAAAGCAAAAAGCCAGTCTATGTATCGCTCTATACGTACTCGCATGCTCTCAAGGTTAACGCAAACAAAACTCAACTCATCATTTTTGGCAGCCGCCAGAATTTCCGCTCTCTCCCAGATATTAAAGTGAGCTTCTGCGACGTAGTCTTGCAGCCGCCAGAATTTCCGCTCTCTCCCAGATATTAAAGTGAGCTTCTGCGACGAAGTCTTGCAGCCGCCAACGGAGGTGAGGAACCTGGCAGTCGTCTTTGACAGCGCCCTGTCCTGGGATCCACACGTGTCCGAGCTGAGCCGGCAATGCATGGGCGTGCTGATCGGCCTATCTCATTGCCGGCATTATCTTCCCGACGGCGTCATCAAAATTCTTGTAACAGCGTTGGTGCTCGTGCGGATCAGCTGAGGACGTTGCCTTACAGTCTATGGGAATGGCACCCATACAAATTTCGACAGGATTCAAAAGATATTGAACTTTGCTGCCAGAGTCATCTTTGGACGACGTAAATTCGATCATGTGGCTGATCTGCGTGAGCAACTCCGCTGGATGGCGCCCCGACAGGTGGCAGAGGCTCGCACGCTTGCCTTGACCCACAAGGTAATGTGGCAGTGCGCGTCTGATTCGCTCGCGAGCTTGTTTGTCCGGTGTCGTGACGCACGAGAGAGGACCACCCGGCAGGACAGATTCCTGCGTCTCCCCAGACCGAGAACCGAGGCTGGGAAACGTTTTTTTTAAACAAAATTTTCAAGAAAAAATCCGAATGATCCAAAAACCGGAATATATGTGATCGAGACGTATGCGATGAATATGTGTACCAAATTTAAAGTCGATATCTTCAAAAATGACTGAGTTATGACCTTTAAATGTCAAAAATCGACCACTTCTCACAGCATTATTATGCGTAAAAAACGCATTTCAATTTTTGCTTTTTACTTCTATTTATATTGAACAAACAATGTTATAAGGTCATTGTTCGCGTTCTAGACGAAAAACAAACTCATAAACATGTGTTACAACGCCTAATGACCATAATCTGCAGTTTGACCTCGTGACCTCGGATGACCTTGACCTGACCCAAGGTCATAAACAGCTTAGAAAGGTACTTAGAAGTGTCAGACACACGAATCATACCGATTTGTCGACAGCTTATGCGTTTAATATAGCAATTTTACGCGGCAATTCCATCAATCGAGACCTTATGATACGGTCAAACATTTTGTACTTGACCTGACCTGTGACGTCATCGGTGACCTCGAGGTCAACAATATTATGTTTCCCTCGATTAATTTCCCAGGGCTATCGAATGCCTTTTGAATTTTTACATTCGGTGCAGTAGTTCCGGAGATTCGAGGGGGGCACAAAATAGTCCCCCTAGTAAGTCGCGTTATGAAATATACCCCAGTAACTCGCGGGTGAAAGGGAGAAACACCTTTTCCCACAAAAATGGAGTTAACACCTGAAATCGATAGACGAGGCCAAAATATGATGTAAATTCATCACATTTTGCATATAAACATTCCTACCGAAAGATATTGTCAGTTTCCAACCGATAAGCGATCCACGCTTATATCGGTCGGTACTCAGCAAGTACTCGGTAACGAATTCAGTAAATTAGCCTCCCTACGTATTGCTATTTATCATGAAGGTATGCAATGTGTTTCCTGCACTCATCTTTTGTGAATATGTGCCAAAATGTTATGAACAATCAACAATCATTTGAAAAAGTGCATTGACATCGGCAGTTTAGCTTGGCACCGGCCGGCCGGTGTCCGGCTAAACTACGGCGACGTATTTAGTGTCGGCGATTTGTTTACAAGTGCCTATTCAACAACGTTGAACAGATTGATGCAAACGCGAGAGATGTTAGGCTTTCGAATAGTGGAGGGAAATACCGATCATTAATTTTCCCAAGCTTCTAACTTTGAATTCGGGAATAATTGCATTTAATTCTTAAATTTAGATCACAACACTTTAATACCATAACGGTAGCCAAATAAATTGTTGCTAACAAAATCAAAAGGTGATTATCTCCCTTTAAATGGATTTTCGCGCTTTCCAGGTGACCTGAGGTCAAACGGTGACCCGGTGGGGTCAAGTCTTGAGTTGTGCACCTTCGGTGAGTTAAGGAGAAGGCGAATGGATTCTTTTCGGTTGTGTGCGAATGGATTCTTTAAGTTATTTTGGGAAAAACTTATGCGGTACCGCGCCATTCTGCCGTGTACCATAACGTTAATTTATGCCGTGACATGGGGGCAAACGATGACCTAAAGAGGTTAGGTCGCTCTTTGTGCACCATATATAGGCTGGTGGGAATATTTAGCCGTTGAAAAAACTTCGGTAAGTACTTTAGGAACAAAGTTATGCGGTACCCGAGATTTGACCTCTCAAGCACGCTATGACCTCCCGAGGTCAATTGAGCTAGAGCTTCATTTTAAAGACGTGCGTGTTGCTTGTGACGAGAGGAAGCCGCTGATACACGATTTTAAGGTCTTTGGTAATTAGGTGACCTCTGAGGTCATGTCAATGACCCAAAAGTCATCAAAACTGTAAATGCGTATAAATTGAATTTTATCGAGCTAGAACCGTGAATGAGCATATCACAATGCTTAATGGGTGCCAAATTCGTAATCAGCGTCACAAAATGTCGTAAAAACTGTCAAATTCCAAAAAGGTCATGTCAGGACATCTGAGGTCAGTAACCTCGGTTGACCTGTGGAAGCGCATGACCCCAGTAGAACATATAATTATGTAAAATGGATCCCAAATTTGAAATCAGCGTCACAAAATGTCCTAGAAACCGCCAGAAGCCCAAAAAAGTAATCTGAGGTCATCGGAGGTCAATGAACTCAGTTGACCTCTGAAAAGGTCAATCGATGTCAACATCTCAGTGGAAAACACAACTGTCACCTGGAAACACCTGTGCATATGCTCTTGAACAAACACTCGAAAACTCCACAAGTTACAAGCATCGATACTGCTGGACGCCAGTTGCGCCTAACATGAGATTGAGAAACAGGTCATAAGTCACGGGTCATGTGGGTTAGAAATTCAAAATTTTCAGAGTATGTGGGATTTTTTTTCTTCAAAAGTAGGGTATTGAAAGTTTCATCGATATCGGTTAAAAACAACGTGATTTATTCTAGAAAAACCAAGGGAGGGGGGGGGGGGGGGTGGCATCCACCCTCCCCCTACCCGGGGAGGGTTAAGTTTTCGAATATACTCATATACCCCAACATTTGGCATAAGTTTGAACACGATCGATCAGTAAACAACGAATAGGTATTTGGACGGCTCGTTAAATTGATATTAGTGCCTTTCCAGGTTCCAGGTGTGAGGGAAGGGAAGGGAAGGGAAGGGAAGGGAAGGGAAGGGAAGGGAAGGGAAGGGAAGGGAAGGTAAGGTAAGGTAAGGTAAGGTAAGGGAAGGGAAGGGAAGGGAAGGGAAGGGAAGGGAAGGGAAGGGAAGGGAAGGGAAGGGAAGGGAAGGGAAGGGAAGGGAAGGGAAGGGAAGGGAAGGGAAGGGAAGGGAAGGGAGGGGAGGGGAGGTCAAAATGATCAACGCTCAAAACTAAAAGGGCGAAAAGACGCGGAAAAAAGCTCGAAAAAAAAGAAAAAAAGAAAAAAGCTCACAAGGACATTCGAAGTTACTTCGAGTATTATTTGGCTCACGCCAATATTGAGGTCACCAGAGGTCATCAAAGCACAGGTGGAGTTTCCTATTCAAATGGTGGGACCGCTGCCATACCAACTTTGTGTTTTGGCCCACCAACTCTTGTCAGATTTAGAGGTCATCCGGCATTAAAATGGTCATTTTCACCAACCAAACAAAAACACCAAGCAAAATTACATCTTGCTCCACCAACTTTCTTGGAAAAGCTCCACCCATGCTAATCAAAGGTCAGCTTTTCCAATTTTAGGACTTCGCTTCGAACACCCACAAGTATATCGGGAACTATGATACCTAGGAACAAACGGAAAAGAGCAATCGATAGCTGGGTCACAACATATTTTCAGAGTAACACCAACCCCCTCAGATTTCGGTCCAAATTTTCCCATGTAGTAGTTGTGTGCTCTGGATTCACCTGTGCTGGTCTCAGCACAGTCAGACTAACGGTGACCGAGCTATAGTCTGCGGCAATTTCGCGAGGTCACGCTGCATGGGCGTGACCTCGCGAAATGTTTGGCGGCCTATACCTATTTCTTAGTTGTATGGTATAAAATGTACAAAACCGCATATTGCTGAACTGGCAATGATCTGAAGAATAGTTTGGTTCAATCAGATTTGCAATATTTTGACCTTTGACCCGATGACCTCGTGACCTTAGGTCATGTCATAACATGACAATATGATGTCAGTGAAAATGTTGAACTTTTTTTTGCTACAAATTACCTTTGGGTAGTTGCGTGCGCAACAAATTGCGGAGAGGCAACTTTTCTATCAATGTTCTTTCTAACCCTCGCCCTGGTGGGGGGGGGGGGGGGGGGTCATTTTGACCCACCCCTGAGGTTTTTCGGGAATAGCGAGAAAACGGCGGCAAATTTGGCACAGCTACTCGGGCATCAATTACCCACATTTTGCGAAAGTTTTGAACTTCAGGTCACCAGGTCACGTCAAGTGACCTTACCTCCAAAAATGTTTGTGGTCGTGCCAAAGCCACAGTGTTTGTCCGATATATTTGAAACTTGCAGGACTTCATAAGGTCATAAGTACCTGCAATGTGTAAATCTCGGATTTTTCGTATCAGTGACCTAAGGTCAGATCAATTTCGTGACCTCCCTTTATAATTCAATCGGAAAATATACAAATTCTTCCTTATTCAAAAAAAAATATTGGAGCAGGCCAATTCTTTCAGAATCATGTTATGTTAGTTAATTATTGTTGACGAAGGCGCTCTGTAACCTCTGTAACCTCTGCAAGGTCAGCTGAGGTCATCTCAGTCCACCAGCACTTTTTTGCCAATAACTCTTGATAGAATAAAGATAGACGTGGAAATGACACTATAGTGTTTGTCTCGTCGGATCGCGTCGCCCCATATGCAGCATGACCTACCTGGGTCACCAAATGACCTTGACCTGAGGTCAAATTTTGAAATTGACCTAACCAGGTCACCCCAAAAATATATAATTTGGTGACCCAGGTAGGTCACGTTGCAAATGGGGGGACGTGACTCGACGAGACAAACACAGCGGTGTCATTTGCACGTCTCTATCTTTATTCTATCAAGAGTTATTAGCAAAAAGTGACGGTGGCCTGAAATGACCTCAGCTGATCTTGCAGAGTTAACAGAGCAATCATTGCATCTGGGTCATCAATAATTAACTAAAATAACATGATTCTGAAAGCATTGGCCTGATCCAACACATATTCTCTGAATAGGAAGAATTTGTATAATTTCCGATTGACTTTGAATGGGGAGGTCACGAAATTGACCTGACCTTAAGTCACCGATACAACAAATCCGAGATATACACATGGTAGGTATTTATGCTCTTATTAAATCCTGAAAGTTTCAAGTATATCGGACAAACTCTTTGGCACGACCACAAACATGTTTGGAGGTAAAGTCAATGGACCTGATGACCTGACCTGAAGATAAAACTTTCACAAAATGTGGGTAATTCATACCCGAATGCCAAATTTGTCGGCACTGAGCGTCGCCATTTGCATTTGTATTTGTATTTATTGTTTACCCTCAACAGGTACAATAACCCAATTACAGACGGAGTCAAGGAAATAAAAACGATAAATATAAATATGTATAATATATAATAATATTATAGATAAATATATTAATGTAAAAATATTGGTTTCGTATTCCCGAAAAATATCGGGGGGGGGGGGGAATGACCCCCGCCTCCCACCAGGGCGAGGGTTAAACAAATATAGAAAAGTTCCCTCTCCACATTTGTGTTTGCACTAAGATAAAACACACCCACCCAGAAGTAATTTGTAGCCAAAAAAGTTCAACATTTTCACTGGCATATTGCCATTTTGTGACATGACCTAAGGTCACGAGGTCATCGGGTCAAAGGTCAAAATATTTAAAATCTGATTATACCAAATTCTTCTTCACATCATTGCCAGTTCAGCAATATGCGTTTTTACATTTTATACCATTTAACTATGATATAATATAGGCTGCCAAACATACCCATGCAGCGTGACCTCGTGAAATCGCCGCAGGCTATAACTCGGTCACCGTTGCTCTGAGCGAGCTGGGACCAGCACAGGTGAATCCAGAGCACACAACTACCCCATGAGCAAACGTGTACCAAAATATGAGGGGGTCGGTGTTAAGTTGGGTTTTTGTTTAATCTGTCGTGGAATGCCCCAGCTCTTGAAAAATGCAATCGTACTTGGTGTCCTAATTTTTTTTAACTCAGGTCAATAGTCCATATTTGTAACAGGCTCCTGGCTACCCCTATTTGTAACAGGGGGGGGGGCGGATTCCGCCCCCCCCCCCCCCTTCCCCGGGGATATCGAGATCTACCCGTCCGGTTTTCAAAAATGAAACGGTGTTTGGTTCCCCTCAACACGGTCTACATTTCTAAATAATAAAACAATCTAAATTTTGAATAGGGGGCAACAGGGGGCAAAACTACACATTTTAGTGGTATTTTTGATCCAACATAGCTTGCATGTTTATTCACCGATTTTAACACAACTAATAGGAATCCGATAGAGATTGAATTGTAAATTGATATATGACGGTGACGTTTGAAAATTCAAAAATCATAGGCGTGTGCAGGTCACTCAATATGAGGGTGAAGTAAATGCGTAATAAATAAAAAATTGATGTTTTTTTATAAATGAAATGGTATGTGATTGTGACATTAGACAAAACAGTTATAAATCATATCTTTTGCCATAGGCGGCACCAGGTTAGTAAAAAGGGAGGTCAAATTGGAACAAAAATATTAACCGCAGACAAGTTGCTACCCAGCACTATAAATATGTTACTGATCGTAGATAGTTCCTTTTTGCATGTTGTACTTCATAATAGGCGTATCCAGGATCCAAACTGGGGCGGCGCAAGACTTTTTGATAAGTATATTATCCGCTATTATGATACTAACTAGTCAACAGTGACTATTTCACTTACAACTTCAATTAACATTGCTTACCCCCCTTTATACCCTACCTGGACTCGCCTATTATCTTATAATCGTTAGTAGAGTAGCCTGTGGTGCGTGTTTCATCCGAAAACTGCAGTATGTTATGGCATTGTACGCACATGCCTCTTAGTTTCCTTGCAATAATATTTCCCCCTTTATTCCATTCCTGAGCGCGCCTCTGCAAAAAATGACTATTCCCTTTTCTGGCCTCATATGTGCATATATCATTATAAGCTAAACGTCTATTGCGCCGTTATCGCTGGCATATCGTCATCATCATGCCAGTCACCCCCTTTTAATGTGCCTGAACACGCCCCTGAAACTCTATATGTAATAAATTATGCAAATAATGGAAGCAGAAGCTATCTTGTACATCTTGATAGCTATACATTCCCCTCACATCGCTCTATTGGCTTCCCGCCAAGCATTGAATACTTCCTGGACCCCCCCTTTTTTCAAGCCCCTGAAACCGCCTCTGCCATGCAATTTGTATGATATTTCATTAACATCAACTAATTTGCACTTGTTGCAATCACCGTAAACCGATGTAACTCCTTCATACTTGAGGCAGTTAGGAAGAAACTGTGAAGATCGCATTTCCGTATTATCGCCAAATGTCGCCTCCGAACCCACCCAAAACTGTGCCCTGGAGCCACCTCTGTTCAGGTTAAGAACTCAAAAAATTTATTCCAAATACAGTATTCAATTCTATGACAAGTCCCAAAATTTCATGGGCCTGTTCCCAGCCGTTCTGGAGATATCTGCGAAAAAGATGAGGGGGGGGGGGGGGGGCGGAATCCGCCCCCCCCCCCCCCCTGTTACAAATAGGGTTAAGCTCCAGAGGTCACCGGGGCATTTTATCCCAAAAAGTGTTTCGTGAATAACTTGTGATAGGTTACACATAAAGTGATAATATTAACACCATCGTGTGTGTCTCGCCAAGGCGCTTCGAAACATCAATTGTGACCTGGTTAGGTCAATTTCCGAATTTTACCCAAGGTCAAGGTCATTTGGTGATCCAGGTAGGTCATGTTGCATATGGGGCGACGCGACTCGATGAGACAAACACAGTGGTGTCATTCTCACGTCTCTATCTTATTATATCAAGAGTTATTGGCAAAAAAGTGCTGGTGACCTCAGATGACCTCAGTTAACCTTGCAGCGGTCACTGAGCAACAATTGCACCTGCGTCATAAATAAAGAGCTAAAATAACATGAATCTGAAAGAATTGGCCTGATCCAATGCATATTATCTGAATAGGAACCATTTGTATATTTTCCCGTTGACTTATAATGGGAAGTCACGAAATTGACCTTACCTTAAAGAAGACATAAAAAGAAAAGTGCAACAAAGAGTCTCTTGGGCCCATCCGAGGTGTCGTCACCTTATGCCGTAATTTTGGAGGCAGACATACTTCGGGTTTATACGAGAGTGCCCGCTGGGCTATCGCCCATTAATGCATATCGCCCATATCGCCCAAAAAACTGGTCACGTAGTATAGAAGTATGACATTTGTGACTCGTGTGTTTTGTTATTGCTTTGCATGTTGCTGTAATGTGAGCTCACGCGTACGGGTATTTGGCTGTTGAGTTAACTATCGTGTATACTGTGCACCACATGTCAACCGGTGTGGATCTGATGTTTTTTTTTGTCATGCAAGCATAATATATCTGACGGTTGGGTTACAGTTATCTGACACTGCATTAGATTCAAGAGTGAGGTGGGTAACGTCTCACATGGCCACTATGTACCGAAAAGCGTAGAATCGCTTGGCCATGGCACTATCAAAACGCACCATGGGCCCTACTGGCAGCGGCTGCCAGTGGCAGCGGCTGCCATGGTGCGTTTTGATAGTGCCATGGCCAAGCGATTCTACGCTTTTCGGTACATAGTGTTAACTCTTTTGGTTAGGGAGGGCTTTAGGGTTTTTGTTGCATTTGGCCCTAACCAAAAGAGCCGACTGGCTGCCAGGCAGCCAGTCGGCTCTTTTGGTTAGGGAGACCATTTGGTCGTTTGTGATTTTGGTCGGCGACCACCAAATAACTTTGTTTTCACCCCTGCCGGTGCGGTGTCTATAGCGAGCGCGTGGCACGAGATCAAAGTTCCCTTAGGGGCGGCCGAGGTTTTCGAACGTCCCCCCCCAAAAAAACGGGGAAAAACGGTTACCATCGGACGCATATCGCACCAACTCCGGTCGGATCGGGATGAAACTGGCACACTTTTGTAGGGGAAAGAACGGCGAATAGTGGCATACCAGATGTGGGTCTGCGCGCGAGAGGAGACACGTGCCAGTAAGTGCCAGACTGTGAAATGTGGATCCATCGATTTACGGGCGTGTTTCGGTTTCTTTTCTTCACATCTCCGGAACCAAAAGGGCTAAAAGTATTAAGCCAAGTTCATGGGTGTTGGTGGGTTTTCATGAATGTCTCTTCTACAAATGTTATGTAAATATGTTCGACTGATGGCTTTGCTAATTATCGAGTGGAAAGCATATCATTTTATGTTTGGGATGTCCAACCTGCTTTATCACTCCCTAGAGAGCAAATGGAGCGGTATTGTTCACTGAAACATACACTGTAAACAATATTGACAAGCTTCTCGTTAAATGATTCCCAACGCTAAATTGCGGAGCTACAGGCTATGTTTGACACAGGCCCCTGCCTACCATGCTGAGCAGTTGCCTCGTTGCCGGCTCATTCAGCACTCGTCAACTAAATCCTACCAGGCAGCGGCTTGTTCCTGGCGTGTCCGATGAGCATGGTCAGTCTTTTCAACTTGTTGAAAAGCAGGCTCCGTACTCAGGCGTGTTTAATCACCACCCAGCTGGTAAGTAAATGACCTTCACACAAGGGTGAAATGAGGGAGGCTAGTTAACTGCCAAGGGTCATAATGAGTTTATAGCTCGTCCTGGTAAGCTAACTATGCCGAAACAAGAAAACGGCTCGTTCTGGAACAAGCTCTTGCATGCCACTGCTTTTCCTACCAGCCAATAACAAGCTTCTACTACGTCCACAGTCCGATGACTCGCGTATTCGTAAAACCAAACAATATTTCAGAAAACGGTTTATTACGGTCACATGCAAGGTAGAGGTACAAGTTTTGCACAACATGTTCTTGCCACTGTTACATTTATGATGTGCAAGTTTCGTGGCTCTAAATTTACATCTTCGTCGAAAAAAATACCATCAAGAGTTACGAGTAGGGAGACAGAATGTAAGTCCACGGGCGGAATCTCGCTAGCAGACAGCGACAGACATGACATACAATATATTGAACAGACACGATATATTGAATGGCAACTCGTTGCTCAAGACACAACCGTACAGGCGCTGACCTCAACGTATTGTGGGCGGCTTATCAGCAAGACTCTTCTGTTCCTCTTCTCTTCCCCCCAAGATCCTCAGAGGACTCATCAGCGCAGCTTCTGCAAGCACGAAAACAAATCGTTCCAGGTAAACACCACAGATGAAAACGTATTTTTGTACACGGTTCCTTGAACCTTATGATGCTTTTAAATTATGCTTTGAATTTATATGCATACATGATTAATTTATCAATTTCAATTTGTATTAATTACTTCCAATGTTGGTACATAAATTTAAATTACATTAAATAAATTATTATTTTAATACAAATATGATATAAATAATTATATTAAGTTGATTAATTCATAAGATTAGTATCATACATTATGTACCTAAGATATTTGTTAAGTAATTCAAATAAAATTAATTCATAATTTTATGGTTCATTAATTATATAATTATACATAAATATTTTTGAAGCACCAATTAATTTAATAAGTTAAATAAATATATTAGTATTACAGTAAATTGTAATAATTGCTTAAAGTATAATTTTTTATTCAAAATTGCATTTATCTTTATCGAATTTGTAAAATGATTTTTATTTTTATTTTTAAATAAATGACTCCAATGTCCCTTCACGTACGCCCGCTTAGGGATTTACATTGTTTTGTTTCCTCAGGAGGTAGGTACTTACCCATTCTGATTCCCAACACCTGACTTCAGCCGCAGCGACAACTGACACGGTGACCAACGCTTCACAACACTAACTTCACCTTCTCACCAACGCGTCACTTCCCATCTACACCGCATCTACACCGAGCATGATAAACAACACCGCACGCCGCCGCGGCAACGTTCAAACCAAGATAACTATAACTAACAAACTGCGACGGACGGCTTCGTGAGAACCGCTGCGCGAGCTTGAAGCGCCCGCGAGTAACCATAGCAACGCAACAGACTTGAAACTCATGCAGTCAAACCCAGGTCAAAACCACCTTCTTGCAAGCTCCCGATCAATTACTCAAGGGCCTACTCAAAGGGCTGCTTCGTGATCAGTATGCAGCGTGTCAAAGCTGGATCAGCTGAGCATGGCGAGTCTGTGGCTGGAGTCCAGATGCAGCCAGAGGCTTGTTAGCAGCTGGTAAATGAAAGAGGATGTACCTTGTCATTAAATAAGGCAAAAACCATCTCAAAACCATGCTATGTGTTGTTTTAATAGCCGAGTGACAAGGGTAAGCCTGGTGCCTTATTTCATAACTAGGTTACAACACTGTCCAGGTTTTTCTGCAGGTATTCTTTACACTGCCCAGGCTCGTATAAGGTTGCGTTATTTGAATACCAGCAAGGCGATGACTTGTTTGAAGCCCTTGCTTTGACATATAGCTTGTCAATATTTGTTACAATGTATGTCATTGACAAGTCCGGACAATTTTATCCCATATCCATTCATAACACGCACACTTGTGTCCATATGTTGCTGATAAGCAGGGTTTCCGTGACCCTTCCAGGGTCCAATTTCATCGCGGTACAAATTCTCCTCGGTCATTTCTGGCCATAGCGATCAGCAAAACTGAAGAGAACGCGTGCTATGCTCCCATCAATAGATCCTCCACTTTAAAAGGCAACCAAAAAGGCAAACATCTTTGTAGCAGAGTTCGCCATGGGCTGGGCTGGCCCTATGGGCCATGGGTTGGGCCTGGGCTGGGCCTGGGCTGGGCCTGGGCTGGGCCTGGGCTGGGCCTGGGCTGGGCCTGGGCTGGGCCTGGGCTGGGCCTGGGCTGGGCCTGGGCTGGGCCTGGGCTGGGCCTGGGCTGGGCCTCAATTTAAGGAAATCACTGGGCTCTGGATGGGCCTGGGCCTGACAATTTTGAAGTAACGCGCGCGTCGCACAGGCTCAGGTCAGAGCTCAAAGATATGTTAACCAGCAGTTCACTTACACAGCAACACACTGTTGCTGTGGCTGTGGCCTTTTTTTGGTTAGCATAGTTGGTTCATTGTTTCACATTTATAGTATACAAGTAAATATCATAGGATAATGATTGCAAATTTTGTGAAAATAATTATATGCTTAATCTGAACGGGCCGGACCGGGCCAGGGCCTCAATATTATGAATTTGACCGGGCCTGGTCAGGCCTGGTCCGGAAATGTCCGTTGGTGCGCTCCTTTCTCAAACCCATAGACACCGTCTTTGACTAAATGACTGTATCGCACCAGCCAATCAATCGCAGCCAATCAATTACCCGCACGCTAACGGGCCGCCGCCAATCCCAGTGTGCCACCCTGTTCATACCCGGCACCGACCCAAAGTCTGACCGGTCACGTGACAGGCCAGCCGGCCGGCCGATGAGGGTTGTGGCCCGGGGTCAGGTCGCACAGGCTCCGCTCCATGCCTCGCCGAGCTACGAGTGGTAGATGAGAGATAGACTCCCTACGGAACCCGCAACCCGTCGGCTAGCTAGCTAATTTGGTTCAAGCGTCCGTATTGTAACGCAGAATTGATTAGTGTCAACCCCATGCTGGCCGCAGCTTTTCACAGATCGGTTCACCCGCGCGCAGAGAGAGAGCGAGAGAACGAGAAAACGAGAGAACGAGAGAACGAGAGAACGAGAGAACGAGAGAACGAAAGAACGAAAGAACGAAAGAACGAAAGAACGAAAGAACGAAAGAACTAGAGAGAGGAGAAAGAGCAGAAAGAGCAGAAAGAGCAGAAAGAGCAGAAAGAGGAGACAGAGACAGAGACCAGAGACCAGAGACCAGAGACCAGAGACCAGAGACCAGAGACCAGAGACCAGAGACCAGAGACCAGAGACCAGAGACCAGAGACCAGAGACCAGAGACCAGAGACCAGAGACCAGAGACCAGAGACCAGAGACCAGAGACCAGAGACCAGAGACCAGAGACCAGAGACCAGAGACCAGAGACCAGAGACCAGAGACCAGAGACCAGAGACCAGAGACCAGAGACCAGAGACCAGAGACCAGAGACCAGAGACCAGAGACCAGAGACCAGAGACCAGAGACCAGAGACCAGAGACCAGAGACCAGAGACCAGAGACCAGAGACCAGAGACCAGAGACCAGAGACCAGAGACCAGAGACCAGAGACCAGAGACCAGAGACCAGAGACCAGAGACCAGAGACCAGAGACCAGAGACCAGAGACCAGAGACCAGAGACCAGACCAGAGACCAGAGACCAGAGACCAGAGACCAGAGACCAGAGACCAGAGACCAGAGACCAGAGACCAGAGACCAGAGACCAGAGACCAGAGACCAGAGACCAGAGACCAGAGACCAGAGACCAGAGACCAGAGACCAGAGACCAGAGACCAGCCAGACCAGAGACCAGAGACCAGAGACCAGAGACCAGAGACCAGAGACCAGAGACCAGAGACCAGAGACCAGAGACCAGAGACCAGAGACCAGAGACCAGAGACCAGAGACCAGAGACCAGAGACCAGAGACCAGAGACCAGAGACCAGAGACCAGAGACCAGAGACCAGAGACCAGAGACCAGAGACCAGAGACCAGAGACCAGAGACCAGAGACCAGAGACCAGAGACCAGAGACCAGAGACCAGAGACCAGAGACCAGAGACCAGAGACCAGAGACCAGAGACCGAGACCAGAGACCAGAGACCAGAGACCAGAGACCAGAGACCAGAGACCAGAGACCAGAGACCAGAGACCAGAGACCAGAGACCAGAGACCAGAGACCAGAGACCAGAGACCAGAGACCAGAGACCAGAGACCAGAGACCAGAGACCAGAGACCAGAGACCAGAGACCAGAGACCAGAGACCAGAGACCAGAGACCAGAGACCAGAGACCAGAGACCAGAGACCAGAGACCAGACCAGAGACCAGAGACCAGAGACCAGAGACCAGAGACCAGAGACCAGAGACCAGAGACCAGAGACCAGAGGACCAGAGACCAGAGACCAGAGACCAGAGACCAGAGACCAGAGACCAGAGACCAGAGACCAGAGACCAGAGACCAGAGACCAGAGACCAGAGACCAGAGACCAGAGACCAGAGACCAGAGACCAGAGACCAGAGACCAGAGACCAGAGACCAGAGACCAGAGACCAGAGACCAGAGACCAGAGACCAGAGACCAGAGACCAGAGACCAGAGACCAGAGACCAGAGACCAGAGACCAGAGACCAGAGACCAGAGACCAGAGACCAGAGACCAGAGACCAGAGACCAGAGACCAGAGACCAGAGACCAGAGACCAGAGACCAGAGACCAGAGACCAGAGACCAGAGACCAGAGACCAGAGACCAGAGACCAGAGACCAGAGACCAGAGACCAGAGACCAGAGACCAGAGACCAGAGACCAGAGACCAGAGACCAGAGACCAGAGACCAGAGACAGAGACCAGAGACCAGAGACCAGAGACCAGAGACCAGAGACCAGAGACCAGAGACCAGAGACCAGAGACCAGAGACCAGAGACCAGAGACCAGAGACCAGAGACCAGAGACCAGAGACCAGAGACCAGAGACCAGAGACCAGAGACCAGAGACCAGAGACCAGAGACCAGAGACCAGAGACCAG
>JAXIVJ010012907.1:0-38827 GCA_036785665.1 Chirona hameri | reverse complement strand
GTGGCCAATGTTTTCACATATTTTTTAAGTAAATGGCGTGATTTTGTCCACTCTTGCCGGCACTACCTCTTGATATCTGAGGTTTGTGAAAATGTGTGATTGCAGGTGACAGCAACCTGTTGTGATAACATTCAGGTCGTTGGCAGGGACTGAATAGGCTCAAAACTCTTTTTGCATTTTTCTAGTGCGTAACCAAGCACCTCAATCTGGTGTCCTGTTGTGTCACACTGTTTTCGCCGATCACTTTTTTTGTTAAGACGCGCATTGGACATTGTTGTCATAACATCGCTCAAATATACTGGATTCCCCTTTACTCCCATTGATTTTCTAAAACTATTCTGAACATGGTACACAGTTTACCAATGGGCAACATTGGCCACTAACTTGGCCAAAACAAAACTATTTGCAAATAATGGCATAACAGTCAAAATGCCCCCTGCTGTAATAATTTAGGGGATTATGAAAAGCCTGTTTTCTAACTCATGAAATATTGGTTGTCACATATTTAATTTGATGGGTATATTAATAAGCAAATTGTTCTAATATTTTATGATTTTTAAAAAGTTTATTGCGAGTATTTTGATCCTTGTCTCACACCTTCATCTGATAATGAAATCTGAAATGAAAATGAAATGAAAAAGGAAAAAATTGAAGATAAACCTTCAGATCAGCGTAAACCTTTGAATTGATGGATTGTGGGTTCTCATCCAATGTATTTTTGACATTGTTCGTAGATATGTGCTGACGCTTCACACCTAAGCTTATCCTCAAGTGCTACGTTTTTGTGTGTGCGTCAGCCCACGCGAATGCTTGGTGATTTGCTCCTACTCGCATTGGCCGTAGGTACGTTTTGGATAAGTGGGGGGGGAGGGGGAGGGGGGCAGCCACAACCTCACCGGATAACACCCCCCCCCCTCTAACTCGAAAAAAAACTAAAAGGGCTATAAAGACGCGGAAAAGGCGTTCGAAAACTCTTGATAAAGACATTCCAAGTTAATTGGGGTATTATTCGGCTCAGATCAATATTGAGGTCACCAGAGGTCATCAAAAGTCAAATTGTCCAATACAGGACTATGCTCTAGAAATCCCTAAATATCCCGGGAAATATAACAGCTAGGAACAAACGGAAAAAGCAAACAAAAGCTCATGAAAAACGCAATCGCACTTGGTGTCATACAATTTTATATCAGGTAAACAGTTTAGGCTCCAATCCAGAGGTTACTAAATGTCACGATGACATTTTTGTTTTCTCAAAAAGTTCCTCATGAGTAACTTTGTATTAGTTCACCGTATAGCAGTAATTGTAACTCCATCGTATATTTCTCGTCAAGGCGCTTCGAAACATATTCATGGTGACCTGGTTAGGTCAACTTCAAAATTTGACCTAATGTCAAGGTCCCTTGGTGACCCAGGTAGGTCATGTTGCATATGGGGCGATGCGAATCGATGAGACAAACACAGCACCAGGTTGTCATTCGCACGTATCTATCTTTATTCTATCAATAGTTATTGGCAAAAAGTGCTGGTGATCTCAGGTGACCTCAGCTGCCTTTGCAGAGGTCACTGAGCATCAACTGCACATGGGCCATCCATAATAAGCTAAAATAACATGATTCTGAAGAAAAAATTGGCCTGATTAAATGCATATTCTCTGAATAAGAAGCATTTGTATATTTTCCATTTACTTATAATGGGAAGGTCACGGAATTGATCTGACATTAGGTCACCAATGCACACATTTGAGATAAAAAAACTGCGGTTTCTTATGACCATATGAAATCTTCCACGTTTCAAATATCTCGGACAAACACTGTGACTTTGGCACGACCACAAACATTTTTGGAGTTAAAGTCACTTGACGCAACCTGTTGACCTGACCTGAGATGACCGAGGTAAACA
Source organism: Chirona hameri (assembly GCA_036785665.1). Lineage (NCBI taxonomy): Eukaryota > Metazoa > Arthropoda > Thecostraca > Balanomorpha > Balanidae > Chirona > Chirona hameri. Next base: position 36,928 of record JAXIVJ010012907.1, on the reverse strand, counting down.
ATTTCACACCATTTGGGTAATTGATGTCCAAACAGCTGTGCCAAATTTGGCACAGCTGACGTCAAACAGATATTGATATGTGTGCGGGTTCCCGCGGTCTGTTTATGCTGTATATACTCTGCGCAACACATAATCGTTGACAACCAGCAGAACTTAACCTTTATATTTCCATAACTCGGAAACTTCAATAACATTTCAATTGCCATGCCCTTTAAATGTGATCGTCCGTGACCCCTCCGAGGTACGGTGCATGGCTCGCCTCCTGTGCAGAGCGTGACGTGAGAAATCACTGACATTTTCCTTTTCTCGCGTGAGACGAATTTTACGTCACGCGGAGTGACGTGAGCGGCTCACGTCACTCGCGCGTGACGTAAAGTTCGTCTTACGCGAGGAAAGGAAAATGTCAGTGATTTCTCACGACACGCTCTGCATAGGAGGCGAGCCATGCACCGTACCTCGGAGGGGTCACGGACGATCACATTTAAAGGGCATGGCAATTGAAAGGTTATTGAAGTTTCCGAGTTATGGAAATATAAAGGTTAAGTTCTGCTGGTTGTCAACGATTGTGTTGCTGGTGTAAATATGCCCAGTTTGAGTCAGCAGTCGTCGCAGTCAAATGCGAAGAGGGGCAGGGAGGGCAGGACGGTGGTAGTAGCGTAGCAAAGGTCAAAAGTCCCGTCGCTCAAACATTCACGATTCATGTCCGTGACCTTTTGTAGGGCATCAAATGCCTACGAAATATTCGTCCCACAAACCTTACTGTTATCACTTTCGTCGGGAAATTTACGATATTGGATGATAATGCTGTTGAAGCCGTACTTGGTCATAATGATGATGTTGGGATGTGCAGAGCAGGGGCGGCGGATTGCGTGGGGCAGGGTACTCAAAAGCCCACAGTCGAAAATCCTGCGGGGGGGGGGGGGGGGGGGGGGGTCAAAAAGGTCATTTCGCCCCCTGATTTTAGCCGGCTAATTATTTAACGTTTTCAGCTGCGTGACGTATTTTTCCCCGATTTCGTCTTTACCAATCATATACCTTATGCAATGATTTTCACGTGTGCTCTGGCGATGAATAAACACCCATTTTTAATGATCAGTGAATCACTGTCTAGATGTGTGTCATCAATTTGCATAGCTAGAGGCGATTATTGCTTGCTTTCCTTAGCGAAAATCGACATTGACCAGCGGCAAGGTCTGCACTATTCAATGTCTGTCGCAAACAAAGCTGGCATTTTTGGCATCTACATGTCATCTACAGTGTGACAGATTCGGGGGTGGGGGGGGGGGGGGGGGCGCAGTTGACCCCTGGCAAAAGGAAGAGGGTAAAACCATCTTTTGCCCTCGATCTGGCGGGCCTTAGAATGGTAAAAGTAATGGACGAATTTGTCCATTAAGTTTGTTTTTGTTGTAAGTTGTTTAGTAAGTAAGTTTGTTTGTTCATAAGTTTGGTCTTCTATGAAATCATGAGAGGGAGCCCTTCCGAAAAAATGAGTATTCAAAAACAGCGAGACAATAGGTAAGGGCCCTATCAGGGATGGCAAAGGCCCCCCCCCCCCCAAGACCGACATATGCCACTAAGGCCTAGGAAGGGCCTGAAAGAAAACCAGCCACTTCCATAATGGGATTTTTAACTGAGATAGCAGAACTGCTATCCAAACTTCTGGAAGGTCATGTCGAGAAATCACTTACAGCATACCATAGGCGTAGGAACAAGGGGGGTGGGGCATGGCCCCCAATTTCTTTTTGCCATTTTGTATTATAAAATATTGTATTTTGCTTGTTGAGAGAAATAAAAAAAATATTGCAAAAGAGCTCCAACGAGAAGAGCCCAAATCTGTAAAGATATATTCCATAGGGGGTTGGGTTTCTCTCAACGAGATCAAAATTTCACTGCCCCCCCCCCCCCACACACACACACATACTTTTCGTGACGTTCCTACATCCCTGCAGCATACTCTGTTTGGTTGCAAAGTTTCTCCTGCCGAATATAACTGATGTTTTGTCCTGTCATTCAGCGCTGTGTCGAAAAATTCAGCGCTATGTCAAATAGCTTCATAAGGAAGCATGTGTTAAAAGCAGCGTTACTGGACCAGCGAACGAACACTTCCCCTCGGGCAATATTATGCTAGTTGTGTAAGCAACGATGAGAAAATAATTGCATTTATACTTATTAACTTTATAAATAATTATTTTATCATAAGTTCCGAACTTTTACAGTTCAATACTTTTCTTTTTTCGAAACACTTCTTTTTTATTCTTTTGTCATAACAATATGCGCCACCTTCGAAATTTGCGCCACTTCTCGCAATCTATACTAAATGTGCGAGTCTGTGTTTATGAAATGTAATTATGTAATTGTAAATAGTATGTGTAATTTATGCCCAAACAGCTGTGCCAAATTTGGCGACGCTGTGCGCCGCCGTTTTCCTGCTATTCTCAAAAAACCTCAGGGGGGGGGGGGGAAATTACCCCCCACACCAGGGCGAGGGTTAAAGCCGAACCAACATCAGCGATCCAAGAGTGAAAAATCGCTCAAAAGTGAGGGTGCAGTTAACATTGTTGGCTACCTCGACCTAAAACGTGGGCCCTGGCCTCCCCGCCCCCCTCCGGTTCTTAGGTATGCTTATGGGAATTATGACATTGCGGGGTTATGCAGTCATCGTTATTCCCCGAGCTTTAAGGCATTCATCTCGAACCAATATCAGCGATCGAAGAGGGTGAAATCTCTGAAATGTGAGGGGCCAGTTATCATTGTTGCCGTCCCTCCAGACTAAACAGTGGGGCATGTGGCCCCCGCCCCCTTCCCTACGCGAGGTCGTGCAATAGTTATTGTCCCAACTTAAAGGCATTCATCTCAAACCAATATCAGTGATCGATGAGGGATAAATCGCTCAAAAGTGTGTGTGTGTGGGGGGGAGGGCAGTTATCATTACTGCCCCCCCCCTTAAAGTGGGAGCCCATGTGACCCCCTGGCTCCCGTTACTACGCCTATGATTGTGAAATTGTTAATTCATAATTATTCTTCCAACTTTATGGCATTCATAACGAACCAATATCAGTGATTGAAGAATTATATATCGTTCAAAAGTGGGGCCTTGGTCTCCCCGGCCCCCTGGTTCTTACGCTTATGGGTTATGACTTATTGGTATTGCGGGGTTGTGAATTCATCATTATTTTCGCCACTTTAAAGCATTCATATCTAACCAATATCAGTGATTGAAGGAGGAGAAATGTTCCAAAGTGTGGGGGGGGGGGGGCAATTCACATTGTTGCCCCCCCCCCACCCAGCCTGAAAAGTGGGGGGGGGGGATGGCTCCACGGACCCCCCCCCCCCGTATGTGGCGTTTACAATAGTTGGTTTCTGTATAGTTGTGCCTGTAGTCATCTGTGCACATAAACAGGCCCTGTGTGACCAGTGACTTAGTCAAGGGGGGGGGGGCATGGCCCCCCGCCCCTGAGCAAAACAAATTTACACTGGATAAAATCAGATTATCTGACGACCTGACCCTACCTCCCCCTCTGGTCAACAACATATGGCTGACGAGCTATTTTTTTTTGTTATACCACCGACGTGCCCCCCCCCCCGCCCCCTGATAAAATTATGGCTACGTGCCTGCGTGTGACACTTTCTTTGTGTTGTACGAAAGTTTGTGACAGACAGAAATGTTTTTGCACCTCTGGCGCACAAAAACACTCCGCTGGGAGAGGACACCGAGGCGGAATATAGACGGGCCCGCAATGCCGCTAAAGCTGCTCAAAGCCGAGCACGGTCAAATTTATTTATGACAAGCTACCGGTACTCGAAACCAAAGATCTGGACTGATATCCGTACATTTTTAATCGCATCGAAACGTGACAGTAGCACAGCTACGAGCACAAAATCTACCGTATGGGCTCACCGACTAAATCAGCACTTTGCTTCTGTTGGTCCCAGCATTGCATCTTCGCTGGAGGCGGCTGCAGCGGCGGGGCATCGGCTGACACCGCGCCCGCCGCGCGTGGTCAGCGGCGCGTTCCGCGTGCGCCCGGCAACGCTGTCAGAGTTGTCGTCCGCACTCAACCGAATGAACAATACTAAATCCTGCGGTGCTGACGGCATTACAGTGGGCATGCTGAGGCACACATTTCCAGTGATCGGGCCCCATCTTTTACATATAGTTAATGGAACTATCGGGACCGGGAAATTGCCGGATGACTGGAAGGAAGCTATGCTAACGCCCCTTTCCAAGTCGGATGATGCCACCGATGTCAACTGTTTCTGGCCCGTGTCTGTTCTGCCAGCGGTGTCCAAACTAGTGGAGCGGGTGGTATGTGATCAGTTGGTAGATTATCTCACCTCACATGTCGTCATCTGTCCGGAGCAGCACGGATTTCGCAGGGGTCATTCCACGGAGTCTGCTATGCTCGACGCTGTCCAATTTATAATTTCGGAAACCAACAAGGGGAGCGTAGTAGCAAACATCGCGGCCGACACGTCCAAGGCCTTTGACAGCGTCGAGCATGGCAGGCTCCTGGAAAAGCTTGGCTGGTACGGGGTGGACAGCCACTGGTTTTTCGACTGGTTAAGTGATAGGAAACAGCTCGCCAAAGGCGGCTCCCGATACCTCCCTGTTTCCCACGGGGTGATTCAGGGAAGCACACTGGGCCCAATCTTGTTTTTGTTGTTCACAAATGATGTTGCTTCCCACTTAACTTGCGATAAAATCGTAATGCATGCTGACGATTCTCAATTTCTGAACAGTGCGGACAAATATGATCTAGATAATCATAAACTTAAAATAGAGAACATGCTTTCCACCGTTCAGATCTGGTATGACCAGAACAGTCTAAAGGTGAAACCGGCCAAAACTGAGATGATGATGTTTGGTATGCCAAAGCAAGCATGTGCAGGCGACATCACTGTGAACTTCGCTGGTGCACAGGTGCGGCTGACCACAAAGATGAAGGTGCTGGGCGTAACACTTGATCCCGAGTTAAGGTGGGAGGACCACATCTCGACGGTGATTAGAAAATCTTACTGTACTTTAGCCGGCCTCGCTAAGTTTTCTAATAAGTTACCCACCGCAGTTAAGAAGCCCATTGTCGAGACATTGGTCTTCCCACACACCACCTGTGTGTGGGAAGAGCCTTACCGTGTGGGGTGGATGCCGAGATGTCCAGCGGAAACGTGTCCAAAAGGTGCTGAACCATGCGACTCAAATTGTCACCTCCTCAAGGCGTAACGAGAATGTCACACCTCTTTTTGAGGAGCTCAATTGGCAGAGACTGGAAATACTCATTTTGGAGAAGGATATTGTGACCATTCATAAGATTCTGAATGAGGAAACATATTCAACAAATTTAAAGGCTTTAGTGGAGTCCCAGCAGAGGTTTCAGCACGCAGCACCCGGGCCGTCGTAGCTGGTTCAGCTGTATTTTCATAAGTAAGCCCACGAACGCGCTCGACGCCTTCATGTACCGCGCTTGTTGCTAGTTGGAACAGAGCGACACCAGGTTCCGTGTGTGTGAGGCACCAAACTGCTAAGATGTGTGGGAGGGAACGTCCAGAGCGGGGTCCTAGACACGGTGTCAGCTTAATTGATTGTATGACCTCATTACACTATGTGTGATCGTTTGTATAGCACTCTGGTCGTATTGCAGACTATTTGTCAAGATGTATTTTACCGTCGCCCATTTCTCGTTTTATTCTTCTCATAATCATCGCCTTGCTTTTAATTTTAGGAGGGCATTGCAAGGTGTGATGTATGCAACTTGTCTAAATGGCATTTATTAGCGCGGTGACCTATGTACAACTGACTACAACATACAGCCACTATGTGGACGATGTAACGAAGCGTAAATAAATAATACATAAATTAGTTCATTGTATAGCTCTATAGTTATATTGTATAGCCTATGATATGGACCTAGAGAAAATGTACTTTAACTTTAAAGTCCAAGAATTGTCTACCCGACAATATACCCGCTGAGCAGCAAGCGAATTTGTCTATTTCTTGTGTATTTTGTTCACACCAGAAATGAACAAATTTACGGTCGTCAGTTAGGGGAGGGAAAAGGCACCTTATCTAGGTCATGGTAGATGGAGGGACATGCCCACTTTGACCGTACTAGATCCACCGGCAGTGGTTTAGCTAACTTTGTCAAGCCGCCAAGGTTAGGCCTTGGCGTTGGCCAAAGTTGTGAAAACCCCGCTAAAAAACGAATTGAGGCAGCACTGTTTATTATTTGTTAAAAACCATGACTACCGCTTGTGCTACGACCCGGCTGCGACAGACGTGGGACTATCTCTCGTAAATATTTAGCCGACCCAGCAGTCGACAACGCCCGAAAAAAAAAACAGGATCGGCACGTGTCGCTTAACCCGGCATTGGCTGGGGTCTCAGCCGAACGCCATTGGCTGGGGAGGCGTTTTTCGCCCCCCCCCCCCTCTGGTTATCTTCCGAAGCAATAACCGCAGCGAGACGAGCAAGGTGGCAATCAAAAGCTCTCAATCAGACGCATTTACAGAATACACGACATTTTCCAAATAAGGTCACATATCAGGTCACGGTCAGGTCAAAGGTAAAAGTTGAGATATTTGAGTTTTTGGGCCATGCTTTCCATCCAAACCCTTAGATTGCGACTATTATCGCACAAAGTGCTCTCAAGTGTATAATACATATCCCGAATAAGCAAAAGTGAAATTGTAAGCAAAGGTCAAGGTCAAGGTCAGGTCACAAAAGGTCACAGGTCTACGAAAGCCATGCGACACATGTTGTATGGGTTATTTTACACGTATAATTCGATAGTAGCAGTTCTTTTTACAACCTGACACCATATAAGGTGAAGGTCTGGTCACAAAAGGTCAATATTTGAAATGTATAAATATACATGCAAAAGGCATGTTTCTGAGACGAGTTTTGTCTCAGAAATACAGTGTTGGTATTTATTTGTTTGTATCAGTATTGATTTGTTTGTGTCATGAGTTACTCATACTTAGGGAGCGATAAGTCAGTCAAAAATAAAGATATTGCTTTTAAATTTGGTTTGGGTATTTTCACATGTGGTTCTTCAACATATATTCTGTTTTTTTTATATTGGAAAATGTTGATTTCTAGGGCATTTAAAAAACTTTTTTGGGAGGGTCAAAAACCACCATTAAAAAAAAATGCGAGATAGTCATTTTGTAGCCATTGTCATTTGCTATCTTTTGGCGTTTTTCGATTGCATTTGGCTTCAAATATGGCATTTGTAAGGCCTGGCAAAGTTTAGCTGATTTTTGTGTCAAACTCGTGTGTAGTAATGTCTCTAAATTCGCTATATTTCGAGAGACAAAAATCGACGAAATTTCTTCATGTTTGCACAAAAGATGTATAATTGATGTAGGAGAATGTACTTGAAGTTTCACGTCGATAGCGCTATTACTTTTTGCGCTATTGTGAAGGTTCGTCAGGGGGGCGAATAACGCCCCCCCCCCCCAGTCAATGGCGGGTTAACTGCTTCCCAGCGCCAACAGTTGATAGGTTCGGTCCGCGTCCCACCACCTCCACCTCCAGCTGCGATTGACATTCTGAAGAGAACAAAATACTACACAAAATTATAATGATCGATTTTTTTTTAATTACGCAAAGCGGGAATAACACTACTATACTAACGACTAACGAGGAACAAAATTGGAGAGAAAATAGTTATGCTTCCAATGGATTCTTCTTCGGTCTTCATAAATAATCGAACCTTACGTTTTGCCCGAAGCTGGCAATATAACAGTTCCAGGAGCTTGAACGTATAAATAGCTGTAATGCAGGCGAGAATAAAGGATATATTGCTATTTGCTTGGCAACATTATCAAGCAATATATCCTCTATTCAACAAAAACGTCAACAAATACTTCATAAAAAATGTGCTTAATGAATACAAGTTCTAACACAAGGTTCACTGGTTCAGTTTCTCTAACTGACTAGTGTAGCGTTGGAGAATGACAGAGGGTCATGGGGGAGGGGTAGTGAGAGTGGGAGGGTAAGATAGAGCACAGGGAAACTGCACCAGGTTCCGCTCCACTCTTGCGTGTGGAGGGAGAGGTACGTTGAAGAGTGGGATAGCAGTGGAGGAATACATTGTAGGGTGATGGGAATGGAGAAGAAGGTTGAAGAAGCGGTAGAAGAAGAGAGAGGGGTGACGAAGGGTAGGGAAAGAAAGAGTATCCTTTCCACGGGGCTGTGTTGGTGATAGTCTCTCTTGTAGTCGTCTTTCGTCCGCTCAATGGACGACCTGGAGTGAGACCTGACGGGCTCGTAGGTCCAGGTCCACCAGAAGTGATGAGATATGGACGACCTGGAGTGAGACCTGACGGGCTCGTAGGTCCAGGTCCACCAGAAGTGATGAGATATGGACGACCTGGAGTGAGACCTGACGGGCTCGTAGGTCAAGGTCCACCAGAAGTGATGAGATATGGACGACCTGGAGTGAGACCTGACGGGCTCGTAGGTCCAGGTCCACCAGAAGTGATGAGATATGGACGACCTGGAGTGAGACCTGACGGGCTCGTAGGTCCAGGTCCACCAGAAGTGATGAGATATGGACGACCTGGAGTGAGACCTGACGGGCTCGTAGGTCCAGGTCCATCAGAAGTGATGAGATATGGACGACCTGGAGTGAGACCTGACGGGCTCGTAGGTCCAGGTCCACCAGAAGTGATGAGATATGGACGACCTGGAGTGAGACCTGACAGGCTCGTAGGTCCAGGTCCACCAGAAGTGATGAGATATGGACGACCTGGAGTGAGACCTGACGGGCTCGTTGGTCCAGGTCCACCAGAAGTGATGAGATATGGACGACCTGGAGTGAGACCTGACGGGCTCGTAGGTCCAGGTCCACCAGAAGTGATGAGATATGGACGACCTGAAGTGAGACCTGACAGGCTCGTAGGTCCAGGTCCACCAGAAGTGATGAGATATGGACGACCTGGAGTGAGACCTGACGGGCTCGTAGGTCCAGGTCCACCAGAAGTGATGAGATATGGACGACCTGGAGTGAGACCTGACGGGCTCGTAGGTCCAGGTCCACCAGAAGTGATGAGATATGGACGACCTGGAGTGAGACCTGACAGGCTCGTAGGTCCAGGTCCACCAGAAGTGATGAGATATGGACGACCTGGAGTGAGACCTGACAGGCTCGTAGGTCCAGGTCCACCAGAAGTGATGAGTATGTAGAGACAGATGCAGATATATAGGCATAGCGTTGCAAGATCCCCTTCCGTGTACACAACATCTGATGGTAGTATATGCTTTATATTTTGAGAGGCTGATTAATCTGGCTTATCATATAGGCTGGTTAAACCCCATGTCACTTCACTGCTCGAGGACGGGAGGCAGGGTCTCGCCCATGAGGGTGGGGACGATACAACGGGGAGGTGTGTAGGATTAGCGTCGGGTGTGACGCCCTGGTGACCATTGCCAACTTTCGTGATAAAGATTTTTCTTTTAAAATCTTAAGTCGGTTCGTAAGTTAGGTCATCCGTTCCGTTATCCATTCCCCTTTAACACCTGCTTAACTCCAAAACCTAATCGCCCACTTGTCGTATGCCAGCGTTGCTACGTTTTACTCGCCTTCGAGTAATGATCTATACGGCTGCCCAGGCAGAGTTCGGAACATTCCTACTGGGCTTAAACCTAAGATTAATCCGTCGTCATCCTCACTGCCACTTTCTCAGCTACAGACATTCCGCTTTCATTCGTCTCATAATTATTTGTCCGTCCCCACAATATCCCTCCCAGTAGTGCTGGATGCCAGCTGGATGAGTGACTCCCAGGTAGGATAAATGTCCTCGTCAATAAATCCTATTAGCACTCCGCTGAACGACAGCATTGCTGCGTGGGCCGCCCAGAATATGTCTTAAACGCAATCTGTTCGGTCCATACTTTAAAGGGAGCTAGCTTATCCGTAGGACTTATGTGTAACACCGACAGCGCTGTACTGCCCGTCTTACCCTCTCTGCCCGGGAGAGGCCCCCATACCTAATGTCCGGGCCCTATCGGGGCTCCGCCAGACGGGGTCCTCTGTCCGGACCCTCAAACCTGGGGCTCCGCCGTACCTGTGACCTCTATTCGGGTCTACAAACCTGGGCTCTGCCGGACCAAACTGTCCAAAGTTAGCACCGGCCGGTACCGATAGCGGGCTACGCGGATGGCCTTGTCTATATATCGACTGCGTGCGCCCGAGGATCTCTATAGGAGATATCCCCGTCTAACCGAGAGTGACTTCTGAGACACGTCCGGCCTCCTCCTCCCTCGCCCTCCTTTTTATGCACCAACCTATCATCCTCTGGGCATTTGGTACCCGCAGTCTTGGACTTAGCTACTTGCAACCTCCCTATGATATGCAGCCAGCCGATATAACTCGGTCTGGGCATAATTTTCCAAGAGCACCTTCATTACATGTTTCGCCGTGCTGATTGATCTTCGACATAGGAGCCGTACTACAAGTCGTCATGCATCTTCTTAAAGCTCCGGGGCTCATAGCGTTGTCACTGTGTCTCGCATGATTGGTCTAGATGACTAATTGGTCGTAACCATTGACACTGTATATCCAAGTTATAGGCTCAATTCTGCAATAGGTATCCTGCTACGATGCCCTGCAACAGTCTTGCCGTGCAGTAGGCGTCCCGCGACTCTTAACCCTATTTGTAACAGGGGGGGGGGGGGGGCGGATTCCGCCCCCCCTCATGTTTTTCGCAGATATCTCCAGAACAGCTGGGAGCAGGCCCATGAAATTTTGGGACTTTTCATAGAATTGAACTCCGCATTTGGAGTCAAAATGTTGAGTTCTTAACCTGAACAGAGGCGGTTCCAGGGCACAGTTTTGGGTGGTTTCGGAGGCGACATTTGGCAATAATACGGAAATGCGATCTTCACGGTTTCTTCCTAACTGCATCAAGTATGAAGGAGTTGCATGGGCTTACAGTGATTGAAACAAGTGCAAATTAGTTGATGTCAATGAAATATCATAAAAATTGCAAGGCAGAGGCGGTTTCAGGGGCTTGAAAGGGGGGGGGGGGTTCCAGGAAGTATTCAATGCTTGGCGGGAAGCCAATAGAGCAATGTAAGGGGCATTTATAGCTATCAAGATGTAAAAGATAGGTTCTGCTTCCATTATTTGCATAATTGATTACATATAGAGTTTCAGGGGCGTGTTCAGGAACATGAAAAGGGGGGTGACTGGCATGGTGATGACGATATGCCAGCGATAACGGCGCAATATACGTTTAGCTTATAATAATATATGCACATATGAGACCAGAAAAGGGAATACAGTCATTTTTTTGCAGAGGCGCGCTCAGGAATGGAAGAAAGGGGGTCATATTATTGCAAGGAAACTAAGAGGCATGGGCGTACAATGACATAACATACTGCAGTTTTCGGATGAAACACGCACCACAGGCTACTCTACGAACGATTATAAGATAATAGGCGAGTCCAGGTAGGGTAAAAAGGGGGGTAAGCAATGTTAATTGAAGTTGTAAGTGAAATAGTCACTGTTGACTAGTTAGTATCATAATAGCGGATAATATACTTATGAAAAGGTCTTGCGCCGCCCCAATTTGGATCCTGGATACGCCTATGATGAAGTACAACATGCAAAAAGGAACTATCTACGATCAGTAACATATTTATAGTGCTGGGTAGCAACTTGTCTGCGGTTAATACTTTTTCCCAATTTTACCCCCCTTTTCACTAACCTGGTACCGCCTATGGCAAAAATATGATTTATAACTGTTTTTTCTAATGTCTCAATCACATACCATTTCATTTATCTAAAAAACAACATAAAAAAATGGTTTTATTACGCATTTACTTCACCCCCATATTGAGTGACCTGCACACGCCTATGATTTTTGAATTTTCAAACGTCACCGTCATATATCAATTTCCAATTCAATCTCTATCGATTCCTATTAGTTGTGTTAAAATCGGTCGATAAACATGCAAGCTATGTTGGATCAAAAATACCACTAAAATTTGTAGTTTTTGCCCCCCTGTTGCCCTCCTATCACAAATTTATATTTTTTTATTATGTAGAAATGTAGATCGTGTTGAGGGAAACCAAAAACCCTTTCATTTTTGAAAATTGGACGGGTAGATCTCGAGATCTCCGGGGGGGGGGGGCGGAATCCGCCCCCCCCCCCTGTTACAAATAGGGGTAGCCAGGAGCCTGTTACAAATAGGGTTAATGGGTTATGTCTATTCCCTTCACCTCCGCTCGGCATGTCGCATGGCGGCATATCATCCTCCATTAACAGGTTGTCAAAGGTTGGCTAGTTAATAGCAGCCGATAGTCACAATTGTCTGATCTTAATCAGTATTGAAAGCTGAAGTTATTTCATGACTCTCGGTAATAGTGTCACAAATTTAATTCCTATCGTCTTCCCGGGATTGGCTTCAACACTATTAATGCCTGTCCGGCCCCGATTGTGAGTATTATCAGTCATAGTAAATTTATCTTACTTCCTTCTGCTGGAACACATACAGATATATGTATTAGGACCCTCCATAGTATGGATTTTATGGTATCCACGTCATTACAAAAATGAAGTACACCAAGATAAAAGTACAAAATACAGCATCAGATGATGATAAAAATACAGATGATAAAACACAGCGGCAAAAGAGTGGCAACACAGACCGACCCCGGCCGCTGACATCGATCGAAACCATATCCCGGTATATAGATGCAGCATGCAGATGGGCTATCGCCTAGCCTCTGGTGTGAGGGCGTTCCAGGCACTCGCGGCTCGGTACATGAAGCTGCGCTTTGCGAATTCCGTTCGCACGCGGGCATCTCGACCATGCCGCCTTCACTGGCGCGCGTGTGGCGGGCGGACACGTCGGCACGCCTTACCACCCGACCGCGCAGCGGCTCTGAGGCGCTGGGGGCAGTGATGAGGTGGCGCACAGCGGCACGTTCGTTGATCATGTGCTCAACATTAGGCCACCCGAGCTCCCGTAATGACGGGGTGACATGATCGCGCCGGCCGAGGCCAGTCACAATGCGGACACCGAAGTTGATCGCCTTTTGCACGCGCTGCCTCTGTGCCGCGGTACAGTTTCCCCACACCGTTATGCAATAACGGATGTGAGGGAAGACGAGAGCCTCGACCAGCAGACGTCTGACGCATTTTGGCAGCTTATGACGGATTCGCGCGAGACCTACCAGCACACAATAGCAACGCTGAATGACCGATGAGACGTGGCGGTTCCATGACAGGTGTGGGTCGATGACAACAACCAGCACCTTGACGCTTTGTGAGGGAAAAATTTCGTCGTTGCCGAAATAAACAGAGAAGTCGGCAGTGATGTTTTGACGGCGAGATCTGAGGATGATCATCTCCGTTTTAGCCGGATTGATTTTTAGACGGTTCTGTGTGAACCACTTCATAGCTATAAGGAGAGAGCTCTCAATACGAGTTTTTAGGGCCTGAAAGTTTGATGGAAAGTCAGCATCAAGGAAATGAGTGTCGTCAGCGTACATCACGATCCTTCCGTGTGGAAGGTGCTGTGGCAGATCGTTGGTGAAAATGAGGAAGAGCACAGGTCCTAAGATGGATCCCTGGACCACCCCGTGAGTCACGTCCAGTGCGCACGATCCACCCCGCACGGTCTGGGTACGCCCCTGCAGCCAGGCCGAGAACCACTCCCGTTGGACACCATACCATTCCAACTTGTCCAGGAGACGGCCGTGCTCGACGCTGTCAAAGGCCTTAGACGTGTCAGCTGTGACGAGTGATGTTATCATGCGTCTGTCGATGTTGTCTGTTGCGAAAATGACAGCGTCGAGCAGGGCCGCCTCCGTAGACAGGCCCGGCCTGAAACCGTACTGCTGCGGGCATAGTACATGGTGGGATGTGAGGTACGACATAAGCTGGGTACAGACCACACGCTCGCATAGTATCGCCACGACAGGAAGGACTGATATCGGATGGTAGTTATTGGGGTCAGCAGTGTCCCCCTTTTTGTGGAGAGCGGTAATGGTGGCAGCCTTCCACTGCTCGGGCAATACATAATTAGTGATGCAATCGTTAACAAGCCTCAGCAAATGCGGACCCACCACTGGAAATGTACTCCGTAACATCTGAACGGTGATGCCGTCAGGACCACAGGCGCGGGACGTACCCATGCGCCTCAGCGCTGCTGAGAGTTCCGGTAGGGTGGCAGGATACGGCGAGAACGACCCGGCACACACGCGGGGCGGCCGGGGCGACAGCGGTTCGCCAGCGTCGCTCTCCGCTAGTAAGTGCGCCACGCCGGAGCCTACTGACGTGAAGAAGTGATTCAGTCGGTCTGGCCACTCAGGATCCGCCGGCACTGCACTCGTTGTCCTCGGCTGAGCCTTCCGAGATGAGACCAGGAATTGCCTGATGTTCTTCCAGGTCTTCGGACGGGAGTGCTTGAAAGAAGAGTAGAAGGCAGCGCTCGCGCGGTTGATGACCATCTTCACGGCGTTCCGGCATTCCCGAAACTCCCTCTCGGTGGCGTCGCACGGGATGAGGTCCCTGTCGGCGCGTGCATGGTCACGAGCTGCCATGGCCTCTCGCACTGTGTCGTCGTCAAGCCATGGACACGGTCTGTGCTTCACTTTGATGGTCCGCATTGGCATGTGCTGGTTGATGATGGGATCCCATACTGTGAGGAATCTGTTCCACATGTCGCTGATGGAGTCTGCTTCGTAGACCTGTGTCCAGTCGGCTTGGAGGAGGTCGAGGTAGAGGGCGTCCTTGTTGACGTGCCGCGTGGACCGCACGGTGACGATGTCGGGACTGCAACGTGTCTCGACATCGGTGACGGTCACAGTGATAAGATCGTGGTCGCTGACGTTGCACGGCGTCACTCGGGCGGCTGATGTCAGGTCTGGTCGATTTGTTGTCAGGTGGTCGATCAGCGATGGGCTCGGCCCAGGACGAGTCGGCCCGTGATCAGCTGCCTTAGCGATAAATCACTAAGCTGCTGCATGTATGACGATACACCTGGCTTCTTAGGACGAAGAAGGTCGAAGTTTAGGTCTCCGAGCGCGTAGGTTGGTCGATCATGCGCCAGAACATGCGTCAGCTGGTGGCGGAGGTCGTCGATGGCTGGCGCGGACGGACCAGATGGAGGGCGGTACACTGCGCCGACGATGATGGTAGATCGGCCAATGATCTGGAGCCAGAGTGCTTCGAGTGTCGAGTTGACAGTGGGCACCCGTAGCTTCTCGACCCTCAGTGTGCTGCGGTGGATGATGGCGACTCCGCCTCCCGTCTTCCTAGTCCGTCGATCGCGACGACTGATGACGTAGCCCGAGAACAGCAACATGTCGGTGTTAACTGCATCGGTCAGCCATGTCTCGCTGAGACAAAGCACGTCAAGCTGTTCCCGCAGCAGCAGATGGTTGAACTCGTCCAGGTGCCCCGTCAGAGAACGCACATTCAGGTGGCCGATCTTCAGCGCACACGACGAGGCAGCAGCCGCACGGAATTCAGCCTGTCGCGTCTGACGGATCGTCAGGCGCAGTGGTTGTAGAAGGTGCCGATCTTGTTCTGGTGGTGCCACCCCAGAGACCGGTGGGGCGAAAAGGTCGCGGTCAGCACTCGGAGCCGGCTCCGCGGCGGCACCGCGAGGTAGCAGCGATGCGCGGCCGGAGTAGATGGCGCTGCCGCTCGATGAGCGCGACCCGGACGGGTCACGGCTCGGCTGCACCACAGCGGCCGTCCGCCCCCGAGTCAACTGCGCAAGCGGAGTCAGGCAACGCGCAGACTGGGGGCGCGTCTCGCATCGACCCAGCCAAACACCATCGCGGCTCCCGCGATGTCGCCGGAGCTGAACGCGCCGCCAAGCGCGGCAGCCGCGGTGCGTTCCTCTTCCTCTTCTGCGGGACGAAGCACCAGCAAGCTCCAGACGCGGGACGGCCGCTCCCTCGGCCCAGGGACTGATCCCGCCCCTACCCAGCCAGGCGGGCCGCAACGGCGGCGGCCACTCGCCCTGACCCGACAGTGTAGTCGCCCGATCCGGGTATCGGTAGATGGCGGTCGGCAGCCCTGATTGGCCGCGACGGCCATACCTCTTCCGGAATCGGTAGAATGTCGGGTCACCGAGCGTGACTCCTCCCATGGAGCGCTCACCGGCATCAACAAATAAAAACCGATTGAAAATGACTCAAAAAGCCACGTAAAAGTTACAGATGGTCACACAATCGGTTCGGTCACGTCTCGGGCCTGTCTCTGCACACACTCACCGCGAGGTTTTGCGCAAAACCGCGAAAAGCACTAGTTTTAACGAAGCGTCACACGGGGCGGCCGCCCTAGTCAGGCGCTCAGCCCCATCCATATTTACTGCTATCTGCCGCAACACGTTACTGGATACTTAGAACGGCCGATACTCATTCAGATTCGTCTAGTTTATGGGGAGGGGTAGTGTCCTTCTAGATATCCTATTACCAAATCAATATAAACGACATTTCCTTCAACTATGACTGAACACTATTATTTGCTATAGTTTGCTATCGATGGCATAAATTATATGACCATTAGGTAATTTCCTAATGCGGGGGACGTTGTCCAAAATGAATCGACAAATATGGGTGCGGGTTCCCGTGGTCTGTTTATGCTGTATATACTCGGCGCAGACGCCGCTCACGTCAGCCGCGCGTGACGTAACATTCGTCTCACGCGAGGAAAGGAAAATGTCAGTGATATCTCACGACACGCTCTGCATAAGAGGCGAGCCATGCACCGTACCTCGGAGGGGTCACAGACGATCACATTCAAACCGCCATTGACTGGGGGGGGGGGGGGGCGCTTAACGCCCCCCCCTGATGAGTTTTCGCAATAGCTGAAAAACTAATAGGGCTATCAACGTGGAACTTCGGGTACCTTCTTACGAATCATTTTATGTCTTGTGTGCAAAAATGAAGAAATTTCTTCCAACTTTTTTTTCTCGAGTTATAGCGAATTTAGTGAGGTTTTATAGGATACACGAGTTTTACACCAAAATCAGCTATACTTTGCCAGGCCGTACAAATGCCACATTTGAAGAAAAATGCAATCGAAAAACGCTTAAAGATAGCAAATTGCAACGGCTACAAACTGGCCATCTCGGATTTAAAAAACAAAATAGTTTTGCCCCAAAAAACTCTGTTTTTTTATTATTACAAAATAAAAATGTTCTAAAATATTCAAAAAACCGGAAGATATGTCAGAGAACCATACCTAGGCAACTACCGTACCAAAGTTCAAACTAATATCTCCATTTTTGACTGACTTATGACATCTAAAGTATGGGTAACTCATGACGTCATATTTTGACATTGCGTTTTTGCCTTGTAGTGACTAGATACAGACAAATAAATGCCTCCACTGTATTTCTTAGACAAAACTGGTCTAGCAACATGCCTTTTTTGTTTAGATTTAACTATTTAAAATTTTGACCTTCAGTGACCTGAACTTGACCTGAAATTGACATTTACTTTACGTAAATATAGTCAGGTGGTAAAATGACTATCACTATCGAATGATACGTGGAAAATATCTCTTAGAACATGTGTTGCATGACTTTCGTAGATATTTTGAGCATAGTTACCCTTTGTGACTTGACCTTGACCTTGACCTTGGCCAACAATCTCACTTTAGCTCATGCGGGATATGTATCAAACCTTTGGCAGCACTTTGGGCGAAACTGGTCGCAATCGAAGGCTTTGGATGGAAAGTATGACCCATAAACTCAAATACGCCGATTTTGACATTTTACCTGACCGTGACCTGACATTTGACCTCACTTTGACATTTTTGAGCATGCGTTAGATTCGCCTCATTGAGAGCGTTCGATTGCCGCATTGCGTGTCTCGCTGCGATCATTGGTTCGGAAGATAACCAGGGGGGGGGGGGGCGTTTAACGCCCCCTCAGTCAATGGCGTTCTGCTGAGACCCCAGTCAATGCCGGGTTAAAGGGCATGGTAATTGAAAAGTTATTGAAGTTTACGAGTTATGGAAATATCAAGGTTAAGTTCTGCTGGTTGTCAACAATTATGTCTTGCTGGTGTAAATATGCCCAGTTTGCGTCAGCAGTCGTCAGTAGTCAAATGCCAAGAGGGGCAGGGAGGGCAGGACGGTGATAGTAGCGTAGCGAAGGTCAAAAGTCTCGTCGCTCAAACATTCACGATTCATGTCCGTGACCTCTTGTAGGCCATCAAATGCCTACGAACTATTCGTTCCAGAAACCTTACTGTTATCACTTTCGTCGGGAAATGTACAATGTTGGATGATAATGCTGTTGAAGCCGTACTTGGTCATAATGATGATGTTGGGATGTGCAGAGCAGGGGCGGCGGATTGCGTGGGGCAGGGTACCCAAAAGCCCCCAGTCGAAAATCCTGGGGGTGCAAAAGGGTCATTTCGCCCCCAGATTTTAGCCGGCTAATTATCTCACGTTTTCAGCTGTGTGACGTATTTGTTTTCCCGATTTCGTCTTAACCAATCATAGACCTTATGCAATGATTTTCACGTGTGCTCTGGCGATGAATAAACATCCATTTCTAATGATCAGTGAATCTTTGTCCAGATGTGTGTCAGCAATGTGTATAACTAGAGGCGATTATTGCTTGCTTTGCTTAGCGAAAATCGACATTGACCAGCGACAGGGTCTGCACTATTCAATGTCTGTCGCAAACAAAGCTGGCATTTTTGTCATCTACATGTCATCTACAGTGTGACAGATTCGGGGGTGGGGGCGCAGTCGACCCTGGCAAAAAGAAGAGGGTAAACCCATCTTTTTGCCGCTCGATCTGGCGGGCCTTAGAATGGTAAAAGTAATGGCCGAATTTGTCGATGTAAAATGAAGTATTCGGCCAGCTTAGGGTAGTAGGTATCTATAAAATCATAGCACAACAAAATAGCGCCGGCGGTGCAAAATAAATTAGTGGGCACAACACTGAACACCCATATTGCAATATATGTATATTAAATAGTACAATTTACACACCTTTCCTGTCTTTCATCACGAACTTGCATGTCCGCACACTTCTCTCCTCTACAGCACATTTTTTTTTTAGAATGAACTCAGCAAATTTCCCCACAGCCCCTGCCTTTCCACCCTAATCCTGCGGACCGCTGCAAGAGGGACAGGGAGGGCACCTGACCCCCAACCTAGAGTTTTGGATAAATTTAATCCGAATTTTTTAATGGGATGGATTTCCGAGATCAGGACCCACGCTAAGCTAAGCTTGTTGCGCGGGCCCTGCCCGCAACATCCGATCGCGCAATTCCAATCATTGACAGAATATAGTGGCGAAGTATATCGTCCCCAAAGCCTGAGGA
Organism: Chirona hameri; assembly: GCA_036785665.1. Classification (NCBI taxonomy): domain Eukaryota; kingdom Metazoa; phylum Arthropoda; class Thecostraca; order Balanomorpha; family Balanidae; genus Chirona; species Chirona hameri. The sequence continues at coordinate 17,615 of JAXIVJ010012907.1, read as the reverse complement.
TGGTCTCCCGGCTCGCTGGCTTGTGGGCAAACAAATGGTTTTGGTCTTCCATGAAATCATAAGAGGGAGCCCTTCCGAAAAAAAACGAATATAAAAAACAGCGAGACAATAAGTAAGGGCCCTATCAGGGATGGCGAAAGCCCCCCCCCCCCCCCCCCCCAGACCGACATATGCCACTAAGGCCTAATGAGGGCCTGAAAGAAAACCAGCCGCTTTCATAATGGGATTTTTAACTGAGATAGCAGAAATGCTATCCAAACTTCTGCAAGGCCATGTCAAGAACTCACTTACAGTATACTATAGGTATAGGAACAGGGGGCGGGGGGAGGGAGCATGGCCCCCTATTTTTGTCGCCGATTAGAATGGCAGAACGGTAACTTTTCCCAGACCTAGTGGTGGTGTTGACTGTTGGTATTGTAATTTGTGACATGTCAAGACATCAAACTTTCATGTCAATGTTATTGGTGGTGTATTGGTGTCTGAAAGTCATCCCAGGCAAAGGGTTGTCGTCAGTTAGAAGGGAGAAAACGGTAAACAACTGTAACCCCGGACACGCCCTAACAACATACTTTTCATGCTATTGGTGATGTAGTGTGTCGGGTTCAATTGACTTCATCACCAATACTTCATCACCAATAGGATGAAAAGTATGGTATTAGGATGTGTCCGGTGTTCATGTTTGGTATTAGGATGTGTCCGGTGTTAATGTTTGGTGTTAGGATGTGTCCGGTGTTAATGTTGTCTACCCTACCTGTAAAAAGTATAGTTAAATTAACAACTGCTTGTGTTTGACCTTTGGGCGAGTTTGACCAGAAACCCACCATTAGTTATTAGGTAATCCCTATAATATACCTACCAATCGATAGCAAATATCACATTTAGTAACTATGGATGTCTTCCCCAAGACATTTTGCACTATAATTAATTATAACTTCAATCATTATTATCTCGCCGCTTCTGTCTTCTCGCCCGTCGCCAAGCTTTGTTTACACGCCAGCTGACGCCGACCGACAAGGTCGCCGTCAGCTGGCGTGACGGCGTTCACGGCGGCCCGGCTATGACGTTACAAAACTTATTTACGCTGAACAAGTTTTGTGACGTCATAGCCTGGCCGCCGTGAATGCCGTCTATACTTGTCGGTCGTCGTCAGCTGGCGTGTAAACAAAGTTTGGCGACGGGCGAGGCGACGGAAGCGGCGAGATAATAATGATTGAAGTTATAATTAGTTATAGTGCAAAATGTCTCGTCCTGTGCGCCCGGTGGGCCGGGGCAGTCCTGGCCGGCATGCAGGCCCGCCGTACACCCCTCTGACCCCGACGGTGACCTATCACTGCCGCGGGCCGTGACCCCGCCCACTGAGGCGACCTGTGTACACCGAGAGAGGGTAAATACAGTCACCACCGATCATCCAGTGTGTGCAGAGGTGGCGCGGCGCCGCGATCGGACGTGCGACGCGCGCTGGCCGCTCGCTGCCTTACCTGCGAGCGTGGCTACCAGCCTATCGTCCTTTCTCCGTTTGAGAGTGGAGTGAGTGAAGTGTGAGTGTGCTCTGTGCAGTCGATACTTACGAGACGGGTCCCGAACCGCCGCGGACAGCCGTGTGTTGGTTGACACCGTGTTGGCTGAAACGTGAGTGTCCGGTCGGCTTCGGCCGTTCTCGCCCACCGCTTTGTTTGGGTCAGCCAGCTAAGTCAGCTGACGGGCTGACCTTGAGCGGGACCCGGCCCTGGCCCTGACCTCTGCGCGGGGTCTGTGCTCAGCTGGCCAGACAAGAGTAGCCGTTTCTTGCTCGGCTGCCCGTCGGACCCTGCTGAACCTGGCAGTACCTTCCAGTGGAGCTACACGGCTCAGCGTTCTCTGGACGTCTGCGTGATGGATCGGGATCTTCTCCGCCTGCTGTTACTCCTGATCTTCGTGCGGCTCATCGCTACGGCGACAGTTCCGGCTGCCGTCCGGCCCCGACATGGTACCAAGAGACGGACGTTCCGCAGCTCTGGCCGTGACGTCATCTTTTTTTCTTTCTTTTTCTTCTTTTCCCGGACCGGCCTATAGCCATTTTCCGGGTGGGGAGTGACATCTGGCAATTTGCCAGGAAAAGAGTTACGTTAAAGGAAATAGGTCACCTTGAAAAATGTCTTAAAAATTGGCTATACATTACAATATATATATTATTGGCTATATTGAGCTGAAAATCACGAATATGACATTTGTTTGGACGATAGATGGATATCCGTTGAGAAATGGACATGTTTCTCTTTTCACCTTCATGGCCATAACAAACTTCAGGACAATGTATGACGTCATGCATATGGTAGCTTGGATATGGAAGAAATTGCATACAATAACGGCGTACTTGTAACCAAAATATGACGCGTTACCAGAGACGATAGTGGAGACGTCAATACAAAATAAAACAGAACAAAACAAAACGTTTTATGCTCTACAACTGTTTGCTCTGAATTATTTATTACGTGCGTATAGTTGCATCATATGCACATTCACATTCGCGTGCACATTCGCGGACCCTTTTGTTTGTGCTCAAAATGTGTATATAGAGCTATATTGAGCTGCTAATCACGAAAAACATGTTTTCTAAGAACGCCGTTCAGTAGTTTTTAAGTTTTCAGCATTTATATAGCTGGGGTATAATTCAATAGGCTAACTAAAAGAAAAAAAGCGGACCCCTACACATTTGCTGAAACACTCCAAGCAGATAAAGAAAGTTATGCTCATTACAAAAATCATAACTATTAAGAACGCCGTTTAACAGTTTTTACTCTATGTTTATTTGAATGTTGAAGGTCATCTAAGGTCATCGACAAAAAGTGATTCCGTGGCCAAATAACTCATTTTCAAGGCCTGAGAGGCTGCATAATTAATCATTGATATCTACTCATGTCTCAACTCCAATATCTCATAGCGCATTCAACAACTTCTCAATATGCGAGCCCATTTTCTATTTATTCGCATTTGTAGGTACATACTGGATAACTAGATGTCTCATATACCACACAACAAAATTTGGTATCTTCAACTCTGCCTGGACCAGTTACCAGTTATCAGTTATCCTAAAGTGAAGCAATGTTTTGTGAGTCTTACGGTATCAGTGGATAGGATGAGGTTGCTTGATCAGTCTGTAGCAGTCTTGTCAAGGCCTGCCTGTACATGGTTTCCTTTTTATTATTGTCATGTGAAGCATACTAATAATGTACTCAAGAATCAGCTATACCTATGTATCCTTCCTTGTCATACCTGGTTCTTTCACCAAAATGGCCCTTACACAGTTTACATTAAATGTGTACCCATCACAGCTGAGCTTATACAATACATGCAATAAAGCACCAGAGCTTTAGTGTGTTGATATCATCAATACTGAGATAGCATGAAATGTCTGCTAGAAGGAGCCCTAACCCAACAACAACAACTGTTAGAAAGATGTGACAAAATATTATATCCTTACATGTATCCTTACATGGATGTAACATAGGTGCATGTTAGTGTGGATGTTTTTTAATCTGATTTCTTGCATGCAAATTTGCACTTTAAATTTGGGTAATTTGTCCAACTGATTATCAATGTTTCCTGATATATGATATTCCTGATATTTCTACCTTACATATCCATTTTCGGTACAACCAAAAGCTGCATGAAGAGAAGCAGGGGAGCGAAGCGCCCACAAGTGAAGCATCCTAGCATTGGTAAATTTGGGTGGAAAATGACACCCTATGGATACTATTTTCCACTCTTTTTCCTGAGTTTTACTGTGAATTTTCCACTCCTTATTTTACAATGCATTAAATAATTGGAAACCTGATACTGATTTATGGATGTAATTATAGGGACAGCTTGTGGATGGAAAAACTGGTAAGCATTGGCATAGATAATAACTCATTTTGGTGAGCAGGTAATTGGGTGATACAGCCTGGTACATATGCTTTTTGGTTTAATTTTCCACTCTTTATACTTATTTTTAGTCAGAATTTTCCACTCTGCACCCCAGCTCCAAAGCAATTCTAGGAGCCTGCTGAGTGAGTATGTAGCATATTTATATTTGTTGCTCTTTATCTCTTCTTGTAGTTAGAAACTTTAGTTACTCATCTATTATGTTTCATTATGATTTCTATTGTCAAAGATTTACCATTTCGCTTCATCAACGAGCTTAGCATGTCAGCTCGTAATTGTTACTATGACTGATGTGTGCAATGTTTTTGTTTTGTTTTTCTGCCAGCATTTGTTGTTCATGATCACAGTGATTTTGAGCCTAGCCCAGGATGCAGGAGCCTGGAGCAGTATCATATGTGCTCATGGACAAGATGTGTTGCCATCACAATTCACAAAGTATGTGAAGTTTGCAATGCTGCCACACAAATGGGAAAAAACACATGCAACATGTTATTCAATGGAATGTATGTGTTTCTTCATTTGCAAGCAAGAATGGTCTTCAATCCAGTAAAACGTTGTCATGCATGGTTGTCATATGCACTATCAATACTTCCATATAATATTTTGGCCCTTTAGGTTCAAGCTTTATTGGTTTAGTAATAATATAAAATGCTGTAAGATGTATTTTTTAATGAATAAATGGACAACACTTCAGCAATCCTATAGACTGCCATTTGAACATTGTATCGACATGCTTGTCTGCAGCCTTTCACGGGAAGATGGAATAAGTATTTATGCATGTTTTATGTTTGTGTCATCAGGACCTTGTGTCACAGCTAGAGGCCACGCAGCGCACCTCCACAGTCCTCAAGGACATATTGGTGCGGTACCCGGCCCTCGCGTGGGAGGTGGAGGCCAGCTTGGCCGGTACCACCGCAGACACGGGTCCCCCACCTCCACCTCCAATCATGGCCATCCGACGCAAGTGGCTCGACCCCAGGGGCCAGTACCGGGGGTTCGGAGAACTTCAAGACGGCGTGCTGTGGGGTGTCCTAGTCTGGCATTTAGCATTGATTTAACATTTAGCATAGATATATAGATGAGCACCCAGTCAGTGTGAGCTGAACCCCGGACGGATGTAGCACCGTGTCAAGTGTAGCTGACTTAGACGGTAATGTATCAGACATGATCATTGTATTCGCAATCAATGACAATGAAATGAAAGTTCATAAAAAAAAACAGACGTTTCGACAAACAGAGCGTCTTCGTCAGTGCTAATTATACATTTTAAATTATAAAGATATTTAAGTCAAGCAATCACAATCGGCACCAGGTTTGCATGAAGCAGATTGTGATTGCTTGACTTAAATATCTTTAGAATTTAAATATTTATAAATGTTTGTCGAAACGTCTGTTTTTTTCGGAACTCGCATTGCATTCTCATTGATCGCAAATACAACTTAGACGTTAATGTGATGCTTGATGACGGCGCAGACGAATCAGTGTAGGTTTCCAGTGGCGGTAGGCAGTCGAGCCTGCCCCCTCCCTCCCCCCCGCTACTCGCCGTGAAGTTTGCGTAATTTGGTTGTGTTCATGTGCTGTGCGCCTGGCCAGGCACGTAGCCAAGGGGAGGGCGGCGGGGGCGGCCGCCCCCCCCCCCCCCCCCCCTGGAGGCCAGGAGGGCCCTTTGCGGCGCGCTGCGCGCGCCGAAAAGGACCGACGAGACCGCACGAAGCGCGGTATCATAGGCTCTTTACCACACGAAGCGTGGTCTTTAGAGTTTAGAGGACTTCAGAGGCCCTTTAGGGCCACCAGGGCCCTCTCTGAAAGACCAGAGGGCCCCTTGGACGTTCAAGAGAGCCCTGTGCATGTCAGAGGGGCCCCTGGCCAGACCGAAAGGGCCACTGAGCGGGTCAGAGGCCCCCCTGAGCACGTCGAATGGGCCCCCTGAACACGTCGAATGGGCCCCTAGCCAGCACAGAGGAGCCCCTGGGCAGGTTGAGAGGCCCCTGAGCATGTCGACAGGGCGACAAAGCGGCCAGCGCAGTCCTTTGCCAGGTCATAAGGGCCCCTGAGCAGGTTGGAGGGCCCCTGGACAGACCAGAGGGCCCCTGTAAAGTTAAGAGGGCTCCTGTGCAGTTCAGAGGGGCCCTGACCAGGCCCAAAGGGCCCCTATGTGGGTCAGAAGGGCCCCTGAACATGCCGAATGAGCCCCTAGCCAGCACGGAGGGGCCCCAGGGCAGGTCGGAGGGCCCTCGGAGCATGTCGCAAGGCGACAAAGCAGCCATCGCAGTCCCTTGCTAGGTCGGAAGGGCCCCTTAGAAGGTTAAAGGGCCCCTGGAGAGACCAGAAGGCCCCTGTAAAGTTAAAAGGGCCCCTGCGCAGATCGGAGGGGCCCCTTATCAGACCGAAAGGACCCCTGGGCGGGTAAGAAGAACCCCTGAACATGCCGAAGTGGCCCCTGGCCAGCACGGAGGGGCTCCATGGCAGGTCGGAGGGCCCATTGAGCATGTCGGCAGGGCAACAAAGCAGCCAGCGCAGGCTGACCAGAAGAGTCGCTGGGCTGATCGGAAGGGCTCCTGGGCAAGTCGGAGGGGCCCCAGGCTAGATCGAAAGGGTCCCTGGGCCGGTCGGAAGGCCCCTTGAACATGCCGGATGAGTTTTCCTAGCCAGACTGGAGGGGCCCCTGGGTAGGTCGGAGGGGCCCCTGAGCAGGGGCGGCGGATTGCGGGGGCAGGGTATCCAAAATTTCCCCCAATCGAAAATCCTGGGGGGAAAAGGGTAGTTTTGCCCCCCCCCCCCAGATTTTAGCTTGCTCAATCTGGGGGCAACATGACCCTTCCTCTCCCCAGGATTTTCATTTGAGGGGGGGATTTTGGGTACCCTGCGCCCCGCAATCCGCCGCCCCTGCCCCTGAGCATGTCGGCAAGCGCGACAAAGCAGCCAGTGCAGTCGCTGGGCAGGTCGGAAGGACCTCTGAACAGGCCGAATGGGCCCCTTGACACACAAGAGGGGCTTCTTGGAAGGTCTGAGGAGTCTCTGGTGAGACCGGAAGGGTCAAAGGACGTAGATATCCCAGATGAAGATTAAATACAAAGAGGACTTACTCCACAATACAAATATTAAAATCGGAGCTTTCGGGTATATTGTAACACCTTTCGTCAGGGTGCTACAATATACCCGAAAGATCCGATTTTATTTTTTCCTGTATAGTAAGCCCTCTTTGTATTATATATATATATATATATATATATATATATATATATATATATATATATATATATATATATATATATATATATATATATATATATCCACATGTCTTTTCGCTTCGCGGATCCCAGATGAGTCCCTGAACAGGTCGGAAGGGCGTAGAAAAGGTCAGAGGGACCCCTAGACGATCTGAAGGGACCTTGGGCCTTTCAAAAGTAAGAATACAGTTGTACAGGGAATACAACTAAAAAAAATTGCGACGCTCCGCGGCGCAATTTAACTACAAATTCAATTATATGCGGGTTAGGAAAAATCGGTCAGTTTCTCGGCGCATTTATGTGTTATGTTGCTACTTTCCTATATTATTGGGCAAAATAGTTCACTTTAGCACTTTTCCCCGCACTTTTACACGCACAATATAGCAATTTTAGAGGTCCGCACCATACGCAATGCGACGCATTGATGAGAAAGCAACCCAGGGCATAATACTCAAAATTTTCGCGCCATTGCAAGTTGGTATGGCTGATTCCAAATTCGTGTCGCTGGTTCCAAAGTTGATGTGGCAGTTTGCTAACTCCAGCTCCTAAACGTTGGTATGGCCCATGCCATACCTGCCATACTGCATTTTTCAGTCTTGTAACGTGCCTTTTCATGAGTTTTTTTTTGTGGGGGGGGGGGGCCTTCAACGCTTGGGAAGGGGCCCTTTCAACGCTCGGGAAGGGGCTCTTTCGAGGCGCCCCCCCCCCCCCCCCTGGACGAAATCCTGGCTACGTGCCTGTGCCTGGCCTAGTTGAAGTTTTTGTTTTGAGACGACATGTAAGGAAGGAAGTTAGGAATTCATCTTTGTGTGTGACTGTGTGTCAGCAGTTTAGGTTTCGTTCGAGAGTAGTCACCCGCTCTTCTTCTTGTGTGGAGGATGTTACGTCGCTGGCGCCGTGCCAGCGATGCATTTGATGCTGTGGCCAGGCTGGTTATTGATTCACCGTTTGTGGAAGGTTTCAATCCCGATTCATTTTGGAATATAAATGATTCAGTCACCGTTTGATTCATGGATAAACATTTTGAGAAATGATTCTTTCCGATTCAAAGAATAAAAACATTTTTTTTTATCAAATCACGTTCGACTCACCATTGAAATAGCATTGCACAACCTTTTTGATTTAATCAGCCTTGTTTCTATGCGAGTTTTGATTCAATCACGATTCATGAATAAAACAATCCGGTGGTGAATCGATTCTTCTTTGATTCAGGGATTTTGATTGAACGATTCTAATCGATGCAATCAGAGTCGAATCAATAACCAGTCTGGCTGTGGCGACAGCGGATCGTGGACCTGTCTCGCGGAACAACTCCTATGTAGATTTAGTTGATGTATAGCCCGGTGGCGGCGTTGTGTGCGTTCGCTCTTGACTGCGCAGTCTATGCGACTAGGAGCGCGAGCAACTTTGTTGGCTTTTAATACCTTTTGTACGGATATACTGTGAATGTAACGTTCATACTTACGCACAGAGTATTCCCTGTGGTGAACCAGGAACAATAAGATCTAACACTCAGCGGTAGGATGCACAGTGCAATATACTATGTGATTGAAGCAATATCTGAATATATAAATTCGTTCTCGTGCCACGTCAAAGTTCCGTGCGACCCGTCTTTCAGGTGCACAACGCCGTAAGGTATTGGACAGTGCCGGCGTCGCGAAAAGCTACCGCATGTTGTACACATGGTTATTGTATAGGTAAATTGAAACGCTCTTCCCTCTTCATGTGCGTACTGTAAACACATTGCAAGTCACCAAGTTCTATGGTCAAATGATGTACTGGATGAGTATTATATTATATACATTGTACAGGTGTCATAGCCGGTGCTTCAACCCAGCAACACTGGCACCACGAAGCAATGCTGATCACCACCAGGGACGTAGACAAGGGGGTAGCTACCGGGGCCCTGCGCCCCCCCCCCCCCCGAGGAAAATATATTTACACTAGATAAAATTAGATTCTCTGACGACCACTCCCCCCCCCCCAACATATGTCTGAGGAGCGAAATTTGTTTCTATCACCGACGTGCCCCCCCCCCCCCCCACCCCACTCCTGATACAAATCCTGGCAACGTGCCTGATCACCACATACCGGGTCGAAACCCCCCCCCGCTTCTAGCTTCACTGGACGCTGTCGTTGAAGCGGGAGTGCTCTGCCCAGCTGCTGTCGAGAGTCTCCTTCGACTCATCTGGGCCTGTAGCCCGATGGCCGTACGGCCCACTCGACCGGCGGGGATCGTCCTGGTGAACGATGGGGCCGCAGATGCCCCGCCGTTTCCGCATCGCCACGATCTTAGCCAGAATCGGGCGAACGTGCAGAAAGGTTTTTGGCACCTTGATGGGCGTCACGATGCAGGAGTCCGACACCCGTTTGAAGCACCGCACTGTTCTGAAACAACGATGTAAGCGAGGTATAATGCCTGGCGTAAATGCAATAATGGTAGGGCATCAAAACGTCCATTATGTCCTTTGGTTGTACGACATTAAACAACAGAGAGACAGTCTGGAAGACAACCGGACAACCAAGGACCACAGCTAGTTACATGACATGAACAGCATTTTGAGATGTAATAGGCGAGCTCAATCCCTCGTGCATTGCTGACCATACCGGCGCTTTGCAATAGAGGAAAGATGACAGACAGAAAGACAATTTATAAAAAGGTTAGCGGTATGTCCTCACTTGACAATGCCGTCGTCGTTCCGCGCATAGTCCGGCCCATATGAGCCGAGAAGTCGATCACGGCGACCTTCTTGCGGAGGCTGAACGTTGGCGGCCTGCAGAAAAGAAAAGAAAAACAATTACCTTAAAAAAAACAATATGGCGACATAGAACACAACAATGACTGAGCATGAACAACGTGATGACGTGAACAACAACGTGAACGACAAATGATGACGTCAACACAAATAATACTGCTAACGCAATGGCACAAGCACAACCAAAAACAAACATTTTGAAACAGCGTCATTTGGAGTCACTCACTGGCCTCACTGTCATTTGTCATTTGGCGTCACTGGCCAGAGGGGCGCCGTCATTACAGTGTACTAGGTTTCTTATTACATAGCCCATTATTCGGAGCCAATTAGGTACACAATACTGAGTAAATGTGACTGACCGTCACTGGCCAGATGGACGCCGTCATTAGACGGAGGGGCGCCGTCACTGGCCGGAGGGGCGCCGTCATTAGCAGGAGGCGCACCGTCACTGGCCATAAGGCGCCGTCACTGGCCAGAGGGGCGCCGTCACTAACCAGAGGGGCGCCGTCACTAACCAGAGGGGCGCTGTCACTAACCAGAGGGGCGCCGTCATTAGCAGTAGGGGCGCCAACACTAGCCAGAGAGGCGCCAACACTAGCCAGAGGGGCGCCGTCACCGGCCAGAGGGGCGCCGTCACCGGCCATAGGGGCGCCGTCACTGGCCAGAGGGGCGCCGTCACTGGCCATAGGGGTGATGTCACTGGCCAGAGGGGCGCCGTCACTGACCAGAGGGGCGTCGTCACTGGCCAGAGGGGCGTCGTCACTGGCCAGAGGGGCGCCGTCACTGGCCAGAGGGGCCTAAAAACAGACGAAATCTCATGAGTTTTGGAAATCTGTCAGACGGCCCCTCAAACCAACGTTTTGGGCCGGTCTGCATCCGCCAGAAGGCCCGAGTCCTTACTTGGAACCCTTACTTAGTAAAATGGCAATGTTAACCTGCCAATGACTGGGGGGGGGGGGGGCAAATATCTCCCCCTGACAAATTTTCGCAATAGCTCAAAAACCAATAGCGATATCAACGTTAAACTTTGGGTACCTTCTCCTACACAAATTTTACGTCTTCTGTGCATAAATGAAGAAATTTTGTCGATAACAAAATCGAGATATCACGAATTTAGTGACGTTACTACACACGAGTTTGGCGAATAAAAAAAAATCAGCTAAACTTTAAGAGAGCATGAAAATTCTATATTTTGAGCAAAATGCAATACAAAATGTCAGAAAATAGCAAATGGCAAGGGCTACAAAATTGACTTTCGGATTTGTGAAAACTTTGGTTTTTGACCCCGCTAAAAATAATTTAAAAGAAATAAATAAAAAAACATTTCTTCGGAAAAATCTCCTAAAAATAGAACATTGCAAATATATTAACAATTCACCGGATTTCGCATCTTTATACATAAAGAGGGGATTTAAAACAAGCTTTTCTTAGTAAAAGCTGCATATACTCTCTTTTGAAATAGGAAACGTGTCAATTTGTTGCCCTTTTCAGGCGGTTTGGAAGGCTTGGCCGCCTTGCCCCCGGTTGGATCCGCCAGCGGCCAAAAGCATTGGGAGGCCCGAGCGGGTACCATGGGGGGGGGGCGAACTCAACATTGGGGAGGGGGAGGGGGGCGAGGGCCACCCCAAAAGTATATACATCTACACCTATGGAAGATATGTATGTGTTATACATATAAATATCAAACATTGGTTTGATCCATGCCCACTGCCCAGCCTTACACAATATTGTCTGTACTAATATAAAACATGATGGCTGTGTTAGAGTCCTTCACAGTAGATGTATCAATGTTTTAAAATACAATTTTTTTTTGTAACAATATAAATATTTAAGCCAAAATAATGCATGATGGTTATATAGAGTTTCTCCACAAGGCTGTACTTCATCCCCTCCCTGGCTGTACACTTCAGTCAGGTTCTAACAGTGGACTTTCATGTTATCATAGTGTAGACAATATTGACACACTAAAACACTCCAAAGTATTGGCAGGAAAAGTAAGCTATTTTAATGTGACCGAAGATTTGATTTTCACCATGCACAGTGTGAACAGTACAGTATTTTGACACAACCAAACAATGAAGCTTTACCTTCAGATTTGGATGAAATGTAGGAATATGTTAAAAGTATGAGGTTAGGACCATAGACGTACACAAGGGGGGGGGGGGGGCAAACAGGGCAATTCCCCCCTGACGGTCCAACTAGAGGCCATCCTTTCAAACTCTGCAAGTCCTCGGCGACCACAAGGGTCAGACAATTCGCCTTCGCCACACGTATTGTGAATGATTGGAATGGCCTCCCATCCAAAGTGGTCTGCGCTCCTTCGCTGAATGCCTTCCAGGCATTGGACGCCCATTGGGCTCACGTCAGGTTCAGCATACCTGACACTGACTGAGACATGCCAGGAAGCATGAACTCATGAGAGCGGGTACTACAGGCCTTGAGGCCTATAAATCCTGATTACTGTAAGGTAAAGTAAGGTAAGGTAAGGTAAGGTCTGTACTCTGTACGTGCCCCTTTGATCAATATTTTTTTTTAAATGGTGAAAATATGCCCTTTTTTAAAATATAGCTGGCCAAAACCTGAGTTTTTTGGTGAGGGTACTTTATGCTCCCTCCCCCCCCCCCTAAGCAAAAATTATCCCTCCTAGAGTGAATCCTGGGTACGCCACTGGTTATGACGAGCCCAGTTTAACAGCAGTTAACTTGCATTGTTGATGCATCTTGTTTTACAAGAAAATGACCATTTCCCCATTAGACAAACAACCCGGCAAAGCTGACATAGGGCCTGCTCCCGTGGCGCCTCTAACCTCCTCCAAGTTGTTCCAACTTGCAACTGTCTGTGCAATAGGATAGAACAGTTGCCAGTGGCGTACACAGGATTCACTCCAGGAGGGGGCAATTTTTGCTTAGGGGGGCATAAAGTACCCCAACCCAAAAAACTCACCATATTTGACCCAATATATTTTTTGAGGGGCATATTTTCAACAATTTTTGGTCGTATTCCGGTTTTGCACACCTTTTTATAGGAAAACCAAATATTTTATACTGATTCTACACGTCTGATTTCATTAGAACTGCACTCAAAACAGAGACATTATCAGTACTTACCTAACAATAATAGTTTGTATCACCCATCAATCCCCTCAACCAACCGCAATGACTCCGCCATTACAACTGAAATGTTAATTCAATTTACCTATATAAAGGTGTGCAAAAGCGGAATATCGCCCAACCTTTTCCTAAAAACGAACACAAATTAATTAATTTTGTTTACCAAAGGGGCACATACAGACCTTCGGGGGGGGGGGCATTGGTCCATTTGCCCCCCTCCCACCCTTGTGTACGCCTGGGACAGTTGAAAGTTGGAGAAACTTTGAGGGGGTTAGAGGCGCCAAAGGAACAGACCCACAGTTGGACGTGTTTCATCATAAGGCTTCATTAGGCAAGGTGCAATTTTACACAATTAATCAAAAGGTGCTGATCAAGTATTTTATGACAAAACATGTCCACCTGTTAGCTTTCTGTGTCATATGCAATAATTGTCTGGATATTAATACAATTTCCAATTATATTTAGATAATATTATATCCATATTTCTATCATGGTCTGCAGTAAAATATTTATCATATTTTCATTATACTTCTGTAGAACCAATCAAGCAAGCATTTCCATGGAATAAACACATGAAATACCTGGTCTGTGTAAAAATCAGATTCATGATCAATGATGTATAAGGTCAACAAGAGGGTAAGGTCAACTTACCAGAAAATCGTCGCGTTCAACTCAGGGTCGCCCCGTTTCTATATTGGGATTTGCACCTTCTTACAATACAATTTCGCAAGCTCGGAATTCTGGCTTCTGATCCCGGCAATGCATCCAGTCACTGAACCAACTCGGTGGTAATAACAGACCTTGGTAATAACAACCTATATTACTTCTGTACTATTTCGAAGTTACTAATGACCACGGCCAAAGTCTGTATAAATACCACGGCTAGTTTGCGGCAGAATCTGCGTAAGACGCAATTCTGACGTCAGCGGGTATGACGTCATACCTCTGGCGAGCGTTCATTCCCCGATTGTGGCCCGGAACAGCGGGAATTAAATCGGGCCCACTAGTCCTGTGTCGAAATTACTTAACGTAGAGAGGTAATTCTTTCACCACAAACCATTTTTAGATCTGCTCTACAAATCTGCTATCTCAGTCCAAAACCCCATGTTAAAGGTGAACTATTCCCTTTAACCGGTTTATGTGAACCCGGGCAAGCTAGGGAGTAGGGTAGCTATTTTACGTTAGTTTTCTGGCAATTTGCCAGGCAAAGAATTACGTTAACCGGTGTATGTGAACTCGGAGAGTTTGTTGTTCAAAGTAAATATAATATCTAACATTACGTTAAGTATTTCGTTCAAGGTCAAATATAATATCTAGCATTACGTTAAGTATTTCGTTCAAGGTCAAAGATAAGTAAAACACGAGACACACATACATGCATATTTTATTACATACATTCAATACACTTGAACACAGTGCAGTGTTGATGGAGCCGGGGGGTGCCATCATTGCAACAACGGGAGACTGTTGCCAGTCTCCCTGGCTCCGGCGCCTCGGCGAGACCTGGTTGTGGGGTGTATTTAGCTGGGAGAAAAGTCCTGAATAATACAAAACCCAGCGTCTAAGGCAAAGGGGAAAAAACCTGCGCGGTGGGCCAAAAATGCGCTAGGCCAAAACAAAACTGCTATATTTGATTAACTAAACGTGTTTGGTAGAGAAAATCAAAGAGGAGACCTATCAATTCAGGGTAACTATCACCTAACAATGTTTGAAGATTTAATGTGATGCGATTTTGTTGTGTGTAGTTAATAATGTTCTGGCGTTTATCGTTGTGTAATGGGCAAGTAATTAATAAGTGCTTAATTGTGTAGCTCGGATAACCTGGACAATGTTGGCAATTTGGTGGCGGGAGATTCTCCATAATATAATAATGGGTAATATTTGTATCACCGAGGCGGAGGCGCGCCAATATCACCTCCTTCTCTCTACAATTATGATGACTAGATATAAAATGTTGGACTTTTGGATTGATCGGATGAAGATGAAAATGCGGAGCAGCGTCCCACTCGCGCTGTCGCAGTATGTTAAGTTGTAAATTTATATAATTTAAAACGTCTGTTACTGGGCTTGGTAATTGGTTTTCTGAAGGTAATTCTAGGCTCAATTTCGCTAGTCTGTCGGCTTCCTCGTTTCCCGGGATACCGGCGTGTCCTGGGATCCAGAGAAATTTAATACTGCTGTTTCTGCTGTTAAAATACACGATTAGCTGTCTAATTTTAAATACTATCGGATTTCTACAGTCACTAATCGAGGAAATGGCAGAGAGCGAGGCGGAAGAGTCTGTGCAAATGACTACTTCCTTAAGTTTTCTTTTCTGACATATATTAATGCTAATAAAATGGATGACAATTCCGCTGTGTATACGCTATTTATGTCCGGAAGTCTAAAGTTATTGCTAACTGTGTTTGTGAAGTATGCACCACCGGCTCGGCCGTTGCCCCGTGAACCGTCTGTGTATATGTATGTGTATGTGTTGTGTTGTGCTTTGTGTTCGTGGAAGAGTGTGTGTGTCTCTGACGCGGTGACTGTGTTTTTGTTGTGTGTGAAGAGGCGGTGTGTGTCTGGTGTTGTGTCGAGCCAGTGGGATGTGAGTGGTGGCGTTGGCATTGTGTTGATGTGAGCCATGTTGAATAGTGTGAGTTTTTGTCTGATTCTGTGACTGATAAGTGGGTGTCGTTTTTGTAGTAGTGTTTGTCGTCTAGTGGGTGCTGGGTGATTTAAGATGTGGAATGTTGGGCGTGTGGGGTGTGAACTTGCTCTGGCGTATAATCTAAGTAATGTGTATTTGCGTCGGCGGCAGAGTGTGGGAATGTTTGTGTCGATGTGTAAGTTTGTGGTGTTGGTGGTGCGGCAGGCCCCAGTCACGATGCGCAAGGCAGCGTTTTGGACAGTTTGCAATTTTTTTAATTTGTTTGGAACATATGTCATCAAATAAGAATGCTTATAGTCCAGTACTGGGCGTATCAGGGAAGTATATAGTTGGAGGAGAGTGGCACGATCTGCGCCCCACTCTCGACCAGCCAATGACTTCATAATGTTAATTCGTCGCGTACATCTCTGCACTAAACCATTGAAGTGTGGGATGAACGAGAGACGTGTGTCTAGCGTTATTCCCAGATACTTGAATGATTTGACGAAAGGGATAATTTGATTGTTATATTTTAATGGAATGTAGGGTTCCACATATGCAGGTTTCTTTGAAAAAATTAGGGATGCCGATTTGCTTGGAGAAATTTCCAGACCCCATTGGTCGCACCATACCTTTATATCAATGAGTACTAGTTGTAAATTTTTGCTGGCTTGATCGACACTCGGGTGCGAGAACCACACCGCCAGGTCATCAGCGTACATTGCAAATTTGAGACCTTTGTCGATCTTGTTAATATTATTGAAAATGTCGTTAATCATAATTAAAAATAGGGTTGGGGAGAGGACCGATCCCTGTGGGGCGCTGTGGTCCTGATTTTGGTTTGGAGAATATGTGTTGCCGCACCTTACATTAAAAGTTCTGTTGTCTAAAAAGTTTTTGATAAATTTGGCGAGTTGACCTCGAATTCCGGCCTTATGGACCTTTACTAGAAGTGTCTTATTGACTCTGTCAAACGCAGCTCTCAAATCAAGGAAGAGGGCAACTGTGACCTCTCTCTCTCGAAAGCCGCGCTGGACAGAGTCGATAAGACCAACTAAATTGTCCGCAGTGGAGCGACCAGGTCGAAAACCACTTTGGTGTGAGGAAAGTAAATTATTTGATTGAACGTATGTCCTGATGCGTCCATTAACCATGCGTTCGAATAGTTTACATGCACAACTAGTTAGAGAAATATGGCGATAGCTAGCGGGAGAAGATTTAGGTTTGCGAGGTTTAAGTATCGGAATTAGCGTACTATTATGCCAAGATTCAGGGAAAGTGCCATCAAACCACATGGTATTGAAGGCTGCTAGTAAGTTGGTGAGACCAGTCTCTGTCAAGTTTTTAAAGAAGGAGTAGTCAATTTGATCTGGCCCTACAGAAGTTTTACCACATTTACCAATAGCGTATGTTAACTCTGAGTTGGTAAAAAGAGAGTTGTAGATTTCTACGTTATTAGAGTCAAAGCTAATAGATTGAAATTGATCGTTAAGTTGGTTAGTAAAAGTTGGTGTACATTGTTGTGATGATGATATGTTAGCGTAGTGTTGTGCAAATTGTGTTGCCACCTCTAGGGGAAGCGTGTAAGATGTGTTGTGTATTTGTAAGTGTGGGATTTTGTATGACGGTGGTCTTTTATTTGAAAACGATCTAATTAATGTCCACATTTTTGAGAGGGAGGTCAATCGATTAAAGGTAGATGAGAATTCCTGCCAAGATTTTTTTTTGCTTTGTCAATGATTGTTTTAGCCAAAGAGCGAGTTCTCCGTACTTCGTGTTCGTTTTCTGCAGTTATACAAGCTTGAAATTTCCGAAATGCTCTTTTCCGGAGGGCAACAGCTCTCTGGCATTCTGTGTTCCACCACGGGGCAGTACGCTGCCTCGGGTGGTGTTGTGTGTGTGTGCGTGTGTGTGGAATGTGTTGATGAGCTGATGCGAGAATAGTGTTTAAAAAAGTGTTAATGTCGGTCTGGGAGTTATCGGGGTG
>JAXIVJ010012906.1:0-38829 GCA_036785665.1 Chirona hameri | reverse complement strand
TATAACGAGGTGTGGGTGTACGGTGTAATATACGTGCCTGCAGTAGGGTTCAAGTCTCTGTTTTTTTGCCGTATAAGGTGTGTGTACGGTGTATATACGTGCCTGCAGTAGGGGTCAGTCTTGTGCCGTATTAAGGTGTGTGTACGGTGTATATACGTGCCCTGCAGTAGGGAGTCAGTCTTGGTGCCGTATAAGGTGTGTGTGTACGGTGTATTATACGTGCCTGCAGTAGGGGTCAGTCTTGTGCCGTATAAGGTGTGTGTACGGTGTATATACGTGCTGCAGTAGGGGTCAGTCTTGTGCCCGTATAAGGTGTGTGTACGGTGTATATACGTGCCTGCAGTAGGGGGTCAGTCTTGTGCCGTATAAGGTGTGTGTACGGTGTATATACGTGCCTGCAGTAGGGGTCAGTCTTGTGCCGTATAAGGTGTGTGTACGGTGTATATACGTGCCTGCAGTAGGGGTCAGTCTTGTGGCCGGTATAAGGTGTGTGTACGGTGTATATACGTGCCTGCAGGTAGGGGTCAGTCTTGTGCCGTGATAAGGTGTGTGTACGGTGTATAATACGTGCCCTGCAGTAGGGGTCAGTCTTGACACCTTCAGTCCTTGTGCCCGTGTAAGGTGTGTGTACGGTGTATATACGTGCCTGCAGTAGGGGTCAGTCTTGTGCCGTGTAGGTGGGGGTCGTATTGTGCTAAGGTGTGTGTACGGTGTATATACGTGCCTGAGTAGGGGGTCAGTCTTGTGCCGTATAAGGTGTGTGTACGGTGTATATACGTGCCTGCAGTAGGGGTCAGGTCTTGTGCCGTATAAGGTGTTGTGTACGGTGTATATACGTGCCTGCAGTAGGGGTCAGTCTTGTGCCGTATAAGGGTGTGTGTACGGTGTATATACGTGCCTGCAGTAGGGGTCAGTCTTGTGCCGTATAAGGTGTGTGTACGGTGTATATGCGTGCCTGCAGTAGGGGTCAGTCTTGTGCCGTATAAGGTGTGTGTGTACGGTGTATATACGTGCCTGCAGTAGGGGTCAGTCTTGTGCCGTGAGAAGTGTGACATCAGGGTAAGTGGCATTGTGGTGAGACGTATTTTTTAGTATGAAAACAAAGATTGCATCTATGTCCTGGTATTTGGTATCTAACAAAAATTATAGCACTGATGTGATAGTAAATCTATTAAGCGAGTTTAAAGTTCCTTGATGTACGCTGTTGGTAATAAATTGGTGGTTGACGGTTGTAATGCTTTCTGTCATGGGGTAAATTCTGCATGGGTAAATTCTGCATGACTTTGAGTTTATCCATTTGAAAGTAGATTCTGGACCTGTGAAAGTTAATGGTCGGATTGCTATTTATTGCCACACCTCGATATAGCGCCGTTGCTGAGAAGGCAATGCCTCCTCGTCTCGTTTGCCCGGTAATCTTCCAATCTCCTAAGGAGGACCTTGCTACCCTATCGTGTGCCCGAACCGCATACCCCTCCATTATTTCTGCACAAGCCGCTCCTCGGCTTCCTACGCCCGTAAACCTGAGCCTCGCGAATTGGATGCCAACTATTTCTCAGCCTTTCTCGGTGGTGGCAATGGCAGGCTTACTGGCCGGGCCATTGGGTTCCGTTCGACTTGGGAGGCGGGCGGGGGCGGTCTTCAATAGTGGTCACTTCGAATGTTCGCTGATACGACGGTAATATAATTATGAAATGCCTGCTCAGCTGCAGCTCGGTTTCCAGATTGTGTGATAGAGCTCCAGTCTGGGATTGGTTTAGATGTAATCTGGGGTTTGGTGTGGCTTAGGACGATAAAGCTTTGCTATTTGCTTAATTGTCTGCGAGCTTTGATCGCGTGCTGAGATGGTCTCTGTTACGTCAAACACGAGTAAGACCATGCTTGCGTCATAGCCAACGTTAGCCAACGTGTCTGGTTTGGGCAGTGATTAGACTAAAAATCCGGAGCTTGGAAAATGTGGTGCTAACAGCTACACGCTCTGATTCCTGTTCTGTTGTGGAGTTGTTCTGTCTGTTCTGTTCTGTTCTGTTCTGTTCAGGAGTCTTTGACTTGAGCCCCTGGAGTCTGGATAAGTCATGTGCATCTCCTTATAATCGTTATTCAGTCCCATTTGGCTTGATTTACCGAACGCAATTGATCTGTCCGGTCCGTCTGACCCGTCTGACCCGTCTAACCCATCTGACCCGTCTGACCCGTCTGACCCGTCTGACCCGTCTGACCCGTCTGACCCGTCTGACCCGTCTAACCCGTCTGACCCGTCTGACCCGTCTGCTCCGTCTGACCCGTCTGCTCCGTCTGCTCCGTCTGCTCCGTCTGCTCCGTCTGACCGTCTGACCGTCTGACCGTCTGACCCGTCTGACCCGTCTGACCCGTCTGACCGTCTGACCCGTCTGACCCGTCTGACCCGTCTGACCCGTCTGACCCGTCTGACCCGTCTGACCCGTCTGCTCCGTCTGCTCCGTCTGCTCCGTCTGCTCCGTCTGCTCCGTCTGCTCCGTCTGCTCCGTCTGCTCCGTCTGACCCGTCTGACCCGTCTGCTCCGTCTGCTCCGTCTGCTCCGTCTGACCCGTCTGCTCCGTCTGCTCCGTCTGCTCCGTCTGCTCCGTCTGCTCCGTCTAACTTATGTCATTCGTTTGTTTGCTTGATTGATTGTTGTTTGTGTACCGTCAGCGCTGCCGCCACCGTCGAGCCCGTCTGACCTGTTCTCCGCCCTCTCCACCCCTGCCCGCCCCCTCCGGTGATAAAGGAATAACTGACCCTCCCGTCGCTCTGTGCCACAGGAAGGAGTGCTGGTGCGGTAACATGCAGCCCCCATAACTGACCCTCTCCCGTCCCTCTGTGCCACAGGAAGGAGTGCTGGTGCGGTAACATGCAGCCCCCATAACTGACCCTCTCCCGTCCCTCTGTGCCACAGGAAGGAGTGTTGGTGTGGCAACATGCAGCCCCCGAGCCGGGGAATAACTGACCCTCTCCCGTCCCTCTGTGCCACAGGAAGGAGTGCTGGTGCGGTAACATGCAGCCCCCATAACTGACCCTCTCCCGTTCCTCTGTGCCACAGGAAGGAGTGCTGGTGCGGTAACATGCAGCCCCCATAACTGACCCTCTCCCGTCCCTCTGTGCCACAGGAAGGAGTGCTGGTGCGGTAACATGCAGCCCCCGAGCCGGGCGCTGATGTCGCTGGCCGACTGTGACATGCCCTGTCGCAGCGGGGGAGACAACTGCGGAGGCTTCCTGCTGATGAACGTGTATGAGACTGGACGCGCCGGTCAGTAGACTGTAGACATCCCCGCACTCACACTCACCGGGGGGGGAGGAGGAGGAGGAGGAGGAGGAGGAGGAGGAGGAGGAGGAGGAGGAGGAGGAGGAGGAGGAGGAGGAGGAGGAGGAGGAGGAGGAGGAGGAGGAGGAGGAGGAGGAGGAGGAGGAGGAGGAGGAGGAGGAGGAGGAGGAGGAGGAGGAGGAGGAGGAGGAGGAGGAGGAGGAGGAGGAGGAGGAGGAGGAGGAGGAGGAGGAGGAGGAGGAGGAGGAGGAGGAGGAGGAGGAGGAGGAGGAGGAGGAGGAGGAGGAGGAGGAGGAGGAGGAGGAGGAGGAGGAGGAGGAGGAGGAGGAGGAGGAGGGAGAGGGAGAGGCGATGGACGTTAGACGGCCAGTGAGTGCCCTCACTGGGGAGAGAGGGGTCTGGAAAGAGAGGGGTCTGGCCAGTGAGTGCCCTCACTGGGGAGAGAGGGGTCTGGAAAGAGAGGGGTCTGGCCAGTGAGTGCCCTCACTGGGGAGAGAGGGGTCTGGAAAGAGAGGGGTCTGGCCAGTGAGTGCCCTCACTGGGGAGAGAGGGGTCTGGAAAGAGAGGGGTCTGGCCAGTGAGTGCCCTCACTGGGGAGAGAGGGGTCTGGAAAGAGAGGGGTCTGGCTAGTGAGTGCCCTCACTGGGGAGAGAGGGGTCTGGAAAGAGGGGGGTCTGGCCAGTGAGTGCACTCACTGGGGAGAGAGGGGTCTGGAAAGAGAGGGGTCTGGCCAGTGAGTGCTCTCACTGGGGAGAGAGGGGTCTGGAAAGAGAGGGGTTTGGCCAGTGAGTGCCCTCACTGGGGAGAGAGGGGTCTGGAAAGAGAGGGGTCTGGCCAGTGAGTGCCCTCACTGGGGAGAGAGGGGTCTGGCAAGGGGTAAGGGGTATGTTGGGACTGGAGAGGTGGTGGAGCATTGGTGTCTTTTCTGCAAACTCGGTAAGGCTAGAATCCTACTAGTAATATCGTGTCTGAATCTGAGGTCCATGGCAATGCACGGAAAGATGACATCGAAGCTCCATAGCTGGCTGGTTCATACCAGGCCAGCTATGGCTAGAAGCTCCATAGCTGGCTGGTTCATACCAGGCCAGCTATGGCTAGAAACTCCATAGCTGGCTGGTTCATACCAGGCCAGCTATGGCTAGAAGCTCCATAGCTGGCTGGTTCATACCAGGCCAGCTATGGCTAGAAGCTCCATAGCTGGCTGGTTCATACCAGGCCAGCTATGGCTAGAAGCTCCATAGCTGGCTGGTTCATACCAGGCCAGCTATGGCTAGAAGCTCCATAGCTGGCTGGTTCATACCAGGCCAGCTATGGCTCGAAGCTCCATAGCTGGCTGGTTCATACCAGGCCAGCTATGGCTAGAAGCTCCATAGCTGGCTGGTTCATACCAGGCCAGCTATGGCTAGAAGCTCCATAGCTGGCTGGTTCATACCAGGCCAGCTATGGCTAGAAGCTCCATAGCTGGCTGGTTCATACCAGGCCAGCTATGGCTAGAAGCTCCATAGCTGGCTGGTTCATACCAGGCATAGACGGCAGGTCTCGAAATAAAAGTGACCTGCCAGACACTTCGCTTGTTGTTGCTGTATCATCTCAATAAGAAGCGATAGCCAGATCTACCGCACATCACCCCCCACGACCCCCCCCCCCCACACGCACACACTGCTATGACGGGCCCGTAGTGTCACGCGATGTGCGATCCTCGGGGACGTGACGTGGTCGCGCGCTGTGTGATCCTCGGGGACGTGACGTGGTCGCGCGCTGCGGTCCCGGAGGACGTGACCCAGCGTCGGTCACTGAGGTGTGTAAGTGGCGTGCAGGGCGAGTGTGGTCCCGGAGGGCGTGACCCAGCGTCGATCACTGAGGTGTGTAGGTGGTCCCGGAGGACGACTGAGGTGTGTAGGTGGTCCCGGAGGACGACTGAGGTGTGTAGGTGGCGTGCAGGACGAGTGTGGTCCCGGAGGGCGACTGAGGTGTGTAGGTGGTCCCGGAGGACGACTGAGGTGTGTAGGTGGTCCCGGAGGACGACTGAGGTGTGTAGGTGGCGTGCAGGACGAGTGTGGTCCCGGAGGACGACTGAGGTGTGTAGGTGGTCCCGGAGGACGACTGAGGTGTGTAGGTGGCGTGCAGGACGAGTGTGGTCCCGGAGGACGACTGAGGTGTGTAGGTGGTCCCGGAGGACGACTGAGGTGTGTAGGTGGTCCCGGAGGACGACTGAGGTGTGTAGGTGGTCCCGGAGGACGACTGAGGTGTGTAGGTGGCGTGCAGGACGAGTGTGGTCCCGGAGGACGACTGGGGTGTGTAGGTGGCGTGCAGGACGAGTGTGGTCCCGGAGGACGACTGAGGTGTGTAGGTGGTCCCGGAGGACGACTGAGGTGTGTAGGTGGCGTGCAGGACGAGTGTGGTCCCGGAGGACGTCTGAGGTGTGTAGGTGGTCCCGGAGGACGACTGAGGTGTGTAGGTGGTCCCGGAGGACGAGTGTGGTCCCGGAGGACGACTGAGGTGTGTAGGTGGCGTGCAGGACGAGTGTGGTCCCGGAGGACGACTGAGGTGTGTAGGTGGTCCCGGAGGACGACTGGGGTGTGTAGGTGGCGTGCAGGACGAGTGTGGTCCCGGAGGACGACTGAGGTGTGTAGGTGGTCCCGGAGGACGACTGAGGTGTGTAGGTGGTCCCGGAGGACGACTGAGGTGTGTAGGTGGCGTGCAGGACGAGTGTGGTCCCGGAGGACGACTGGGGTGTGTCGGTGGCGTGCAGGACGAGTGTGGTCCCGGAGGACGACTGAGGTGTGTAGGTGGTCCCGGAGGACGACTGAGGTGTGTAGGTGGCGTGCAGGACGAGTGTGGTCCCGGAGGACGACTGAGGTGTGTAGGTGGTCCCGGAGGACGACTGAGGTGTGTAGGTGGCGTGCAGGACGAGTGTGGTCCCGGAGGACGACTGAGGTGTGTAGGTGGTCCCGGAGGACGACTGGGGTGTGTAGGTGGCGTGCAGGACGAGTGTGGTCCCGGAGGACGACTGAGGTGTGTAGGTGGTCCCGGAGGACGACTGGGGTGTGTAGGTGGCGTGCAGGACGAGTGTGGTCCCGGAGGACGAGTGTGGTCCCGGAGGACGACTGAGGTGTGTAGGTGGCGTGCAGGACGAGTGTGGTCCCGGAGGACGACTGAGGTGTGTAGGTGGTCTCGGAGGACGACTGGGGTGTGTAGGTGGCGTGCAGGACGAGTGTGGTCCCGGAGGACGACTGAGGTGTGTAGGTGGTCCCGGAGGACGACTGAGGTGTGTAGGTGGCGTGCAGGACAAGTGTGGTCCCGGAGGACGACTGGGGTGTGTAGGTGGCGTGCAGGACGAGTGTGGTCCCGGAGGACGACTGAGGTGTGTAGGTGGCGTGCAGGACAAGTGTGGTCCCGGAGGACGACTGAGGTGTGTAGGTGGCGTGCAGGACGAGTGTGGTCCCGGAGGACGACTGAGGTGTGTAGGTGGTGTGCAGGACGAGTGTGGTCCCGGAGGACGACTGAGGTGTGTAGGTGGTCCCGGAGGACGACTGGGGTGTGTAGGTGGCGTGCAGGACGAGTGTGGGCCCGGAGGACGACTGAGGTGTGTAGGTGGTCCCGGAGGATGACTGAGGTGTGTAGGTGGCGTGCAGGACGAGTGTGGGCCCGGAGGACGACTGAGGTGTGTAGGTGGCGTGCAGGACGAGTGTGGTCCCGGAGGACGACTGAGGTGTGTAGGTGGTCTCGGAGGACGACTGGGGTGTGTAGGTGGCGTGCAGGACGAGTGTGGTCCCGGAGGACGACTGAGGTGTGTAGGTGGCGTGCAGGACGAGTGTGGTCCCGGACGAGCGTCCAGCGTCGGTCACTGAGGTGCGGAGGTGGCGTGCAAGACGAGTGTGGTCCCGGACGAGCGTCCAGCGTCGGTCACTGAGGTGCGGAGGTGGCGTGCAGGACGAGTGTGGTCCCGGACGAGCGTCCAGCGTCGGTCACTGAGGTGCGGAGGTGGCGTGCAGGACGAGTGTGGTCCCGGACGAGCGTCCAGCGTCGGTCACTGAGGTGCGGAGGTGGCGTGCAGGACGAGTGCTCTAAATAATTAGTCGTTCAATAAATACATCGGTGATGCAGTCTATGACCAACGCACGGCCTTCGGGTGTGCGGTGCGTGGAAGCTTTTAATCCATAAATATGACATAAGTAGTGGGTGTATGCTTTGCGTGACATGGCTCAAAATTCCCCTGCTGTGTATAATTTGTCGATTGTTTTCGCTTCCAGGAATGTTGCCCGCCAATGGACGATATCCGTTCGTTGTTCATGGTACCGGCCGTACCCACCGAACGTTAGCGGCTGTTTCCAAATAGCGTGTATCATTCGAGAGATCGATTTGATACACGCTGGTTGTGCAGTGTGGTGTGGTGGCATTGTTTGAACAAGGTGTGGCAGTTATATGTTTAGTCAGCGACCGTGATATTCTTTGGTATAACCTGTCTTCGTGGTGGATGTTCACTCGCGAGATTTGCTTCGATTTCATGAACATTACACATTTTCCCGTTCATGACCAAAGTCACAATCTCGACATATCCGCTTGAGGTAGATCATGAAGGTGTCGACAGCAGCTACACCTGGATGCTTATGTCACGCAATGTATTGCTATCCACACAATAATCCACAATGTACAGACGGCATGTGGGTTATCGCTAAGATGCTGCCTTTTTGTTGCGCAAATCACGAGCGGCGTCTCCCAAGAAGTCTGGGGGACGGGCCCCAGGCTCGCCCCCCCCCCCAGATTAGCATGATTTTAACATAAGCCCTATGGTAATAGAGGGCTTAGCACCTGGCTGCCCCCCCCCCCCCCCCCCACACACACACACACTAAAATTGTTGTGGCGATGCCCTGCAAATGCCACTTTTGTCCTACCACGGTCTAGGTCGTCCGTACCGTTCAGTCGGCCAGTCACATCAGTCACATCAGTCACATCAGTCACCCTGCCACATCAGTCACATCAGTCACACCAGTGTCCTAGGATTGCGAAATTTGGGTGGAAAACGACACCCTATGGGTAATATTTTTCCACTCTTTTGCCAAGTTTTACTGTGAATTTTCCACTCCCTAAATCAAGATGTATTGGATAACTATAACCCTAACACTGGTATTACTAATGCTAATATTAACCTGTGGATGAAAACAAAACAGGTTAGGAGCTGGTTCTGATGAGTGGGTTTTGGCAAAGCCTGGTACATCATATGGTCTTTTTTAGGCTGAATTTCCCACTCTTCATGGTTATTTTAAAGCTGAATTTTTCACTCTTCATGGTTATTTTTAGGCCGAATTTTCCACTCCGCACCCTGGTTTCAAAGCAATCCTAGGACCCTGAGTCACACTGTCACACAGTCACATCAATCACATCAGTCACACTATCACATCAGTCACACCAGTCACATCAGTCACATCAGTCGCACTGACACATCATGTACACTGTCACATCAGTCGCACTGCCACCCCAGTCACATCAGTCACATTGGTACACCAGTCACATCAGTTACACTACCACATCAGTCACATCAGCCACACTGTCACATCATTCACACTGTCACACCAGTCACATCAGTCACACTGGTACACCAGTCACAACAGTCACATTGGTACACCATTCACATCAGTTACACTGCCACATCAGTCACATCATTCACACTCACATCAGTCACAATGTCACACCAGTCACATCAGTTACACTGCTACACCAGTCACATCAGTTACACTGCCACATCATTCACCTCAGTCACATCAGTCACACTGCCATACCAGTTACATCAGTCACACTGGTATACCATTCGCATCAGTTACACTACCACATCATTCACGCTGTCACATCAGTCACACTGTCATACCAGTCACATCAGTCACACTGGTATACCAGTCACACCAGTTACACTGTCACATCAATCACATCAGTCACACTATCACATCAGTCACACTGCTACACTAGTCACATCCGCCACATCAGTCACACCAGTTATATCATTCACACCAGTCACATTGTTACACCAGTTACATCAGTCACACTGTCACACCAGTCACATCAGTCACATTGTCATACCAGTCACATAATTCACATCAGTCACATCAGTCGCAGACAGTAGTTAGTCACATCAGTCACACCAGTCGCACACAGTCGTCAGTCACACACACGCACACAATCACACCCGTCACCGGCGTTGAATCTGCCGGCCATAACCCCGAAATACGAGCTTCCGCCTGTGCTGAATCGCGCTCTCGCCATTCCAGTCCAAAGCAGTGCGGTATATGCCGTCCGTTCGGCTGGCCCGGCTGGTTTGCGTTGGCAGTGCGGTTTATGCCGTCCGTTCGGCTGGCCCGGCTGGTTTGCGTTGGCAGTGCGGTTTATGCCGTCCGTTCGGCTGGCTGGCCCGGCTGGTTTGCGTTGGCAGTGCGGTTTATGCCGTCCGTTCGGCTGGCCCGCTGGTTTGCGTTGGCAGTGCGGTTTATGCCGTCCGTTCGGCTGGCCCGGCTGGTTTGCGTTGGCAGTGCGGTTTATGCCGTCCGTTCGGCTGGCCCGGCTGGTTTGCGTTGGCAGTGCGGTTTATGCCGTCCGTTCGGCTGGCCCGGCTGGTTTGCGTTGGCAGTGCGGTTTATGCCGTCCGTTCGGCTGGCCCGGCTGGTTTGCGTTGGCAGTGCGGTTTATGCCGTCCGTTCGGCTGGCCCGGCTGGTTTGCGTTGGCAGTGCGGTTTATGCCGTCCGTTCGGCTGGCTGGCTGGTTTGCGTTGGCAGTGCGGTTTATGCCGTCCGTCCGTTCGGCCGGCCCGGCTGGTTTGCGTTGGCAGTGCGGTTTATGCCGTCCGTTCGGCTGGCCCGGCTGGTTTGCGTTGGCAGTGCGGTTTATGCCGTCCGTTCGGCTGGCCCGGCTGGTTTGCGTTGGCAGTGCGGTTTATGCCGTCCGTTCGGCCGGCCCGGCTGGTTTGCGTTGGCAGTGCGGTTTATGCCGCCCGTTCGGCTGGCTGGCCCGGCTGGTTTGCGTTGGCAGTGCGGTTTATGCCGTCCGTTCGGCCGGCCCGGCTGGTTTGCGTTGGCAGTGCGGTTTATGCCGTCCGTTCGGCCGGCTGGCCCGGCTGGTTTGCGTTGGCTGGCGATCGTTCCGGTGCAGTGAACGCAGGCGCGACAGCATGTGCCGGTGAAAACATGACGCTGGGTGGGGTTCCCTACCACAGACAGTGCGAGCTGCTAGGTTGTTGAATTCGCGCGGTGCAGCGTGGGCAGGGCACTATGGCACGGATCGCCTTAAAAATGACTCCGAATTCAGTTTAAGATACAATTGCGGTGATTTTACGGTTACAGGGGTTACTTGATGCGCTGAGTTGGAATCTGATTTTTTTGTCATGTCAAATATGAATTTAAGTCAATTTGTCCCACATTATGACGTCATACAGGCGTCATTTGAGGCAAACGTATAAGTGTTTGCTCACCGTCAATGCCAGAGCTTTGAAACGCAGAATGGGGTCAAAATTACCCGCCCACGCACCCAACTAACGACTGAAGCCGTTCGACCGTGACCTGCCAGGGCCCTGGCCAGCCCCGGTCAATTTGCCTCAGGCAACGTTTGAGCCGTTACCATGGCAACCACCGCGACTCAACTAATCTAACATCTCTCGCGATAGCCTTGGGTGGCTCGCACTCCACCTAGCCCAGGCTCCATTATGCGTGATAGTACGCAAAGTACGCACGGTTTTTGCAAGTTTGCGTCTTTTCCGTAGTCTAAAAATGTTCAGCTGATAGAAAATGCATTGACTGAGCTACATTGGAACAGTACGCAAAGCCCGCATGAAATATCACGCAAACTTGCAAAAGACGCAGCACGGAAGTACGCAACTCTGCAAAAGACGCAAGTACGCAAGTGCGCAAGTACGTACAAAATTCAGAGTTTTGAACTTTTTTCCGGCTTTTGCAAGATTGCGTAGTCTGAGACAGTTGGTGGTGCCACTTGCGGACGAGACAAACACGATGGTGTCAACATTATTGCTCTATGTTCAACCGATACAAAGTTATTCACGATTTTGTGTTAAAGAAAATGTCATCGTAACCTCTGGAGCCTAAACTATTGAATATTGACCCACGTAAAATTCCTGACTACTTTTAAGCCTGAGTTCTCAAGCACTGATGCGTATTCATCAAAAGGATCAGTCTCATTACCATTTCAACACAAATCCCGGACGGTGTCAAAAAACGGTACGCAAAAGACGCAAACTTGCAAAAACCGTGCGTACTTTCCGGAACGATAACGCATAGTGGAGCCTGGGCTTGATAGTACGCAAAGTACGCACGGTTTTTGCAAGTTTGCGTTTTTTGCGTAGTATAAAAATGTTCAGCTGATAGAAAATGCATTGACTGAGCTACACTGGAACAGTACGCAAAGTCCGCATGAAATATCACGCAAACTTACAAAAGACGCAGCACGGAAGTACGCAATTCTGCAAAAGACGCAAGTACGCAAGTACGCAAGTACGCAAGTACGCAAAAAAGTTCAGAGTTTTTAACTTTTTCCGGTTTTTGCAAGATTGCGTAGTCTGAGACAGTTGGCAACCTGCATCGCCGGCAACCTGTATTGTCAATAACTCTTGATATAATATAGATAGAGACGTGCGAATGACACCAATGTGTTTGTCTCGTCCAGATGCATCGCCCCAAATGCAACATGACATACCTGGGTCACCAAATGACATTGACCCGAGGTCAAATTTTGAAGTTGACCTAACCAGGACACCATTAATATTTTTTCGAAGCGTATTGACGAGACAAACACGATGGTGTCAAATGTATTGCTCTATCTTCAACCGATACAAAGTTATTCACGATTTTGTGTTAAAGAAAATGTCATCGTAACCTCTGGAGCCTAAACTATTGAGTATTGACCCACGTGAAATCCCTGACTACTTTTAAGCCTGAGTACTCAGCACTGATGCGTATTCATCAAAAGGATCAGTCTCATTACCATTTCAACACTATACTACGGAAATCCCGGACGGTGTCAAAAAACGGTACGCAAAAGACGCAAACTTGCAAAAACCGTGCGTACTTTCCGGAACGATCACGCATAGTGGAGCCTGGGCTGACGACACGGCCTCGCCGCATGCGTGAGCCGCACCGGCCGACCGGTAAACGCTAACTGCAAACTGACATATCTCACAGAGAAGCAAACAGAAGCAAACAAATCTTTTTGCAACACTTTGGCATCATGTTTCTGTCATAAATCATGGCAAAAACTTGGCGACGACTGGCGGCGATTTTTTTTAGGATTACATGCAAATGAGGATATACAATAAAATGAGTCGGCATTGTAAGCGATATCGCAAGTATTTCTAACATGCTTAAACATTAACTTCGAAGTTCGATTAAGGGTGTATATGTAAGCTGAAGACCCACGTTTGCGTTGGTATGCTTAGTTTTACCATAACAGGATATATTATGCGCATAATGAATGATTAAGTTAAAGGGATTATACGGGGTTTTCCCAGAATAATTAAGTTACATAGTAAAACGTACTTATAAAGGTGGTAGAAGTCCCACGGTAGCCACATTTTTCTGGAAATGACGGTGACCTCTTCTGCACGTAAGGACATTCCAAAGTGCGCGGTGATGCCACCGCGTATTTTCTGCAGGACCGGCTGAGGCAAAGCCAGTCATCTCTTTTATGCTAATAAAAACACCTCACTTATGGCATATTTCCGGTAAAATAAGCAATATTTGAAAGAAAATAAACTTGTTTTGTTCCAACGACAGCAGCAGTTACCTAGTTTTCCCATAAAATTATATATTTTTCATGAATTTTCATGCCAAAAAATTAATACGCCACCACCAAGTTCTCAACGCTAAAGGCCAGAGATAAAAAAAAACACAAAAACACAAAACCTCAACGAACAGTGTGTAGTAATACAAAGTCCCGTCAGTTTTGAATTGCATAATAATTGTGTGATCCAGTGTAGTACTTGCAGATGATTCAAAACTCTCAAATTGATCTTAAGATAAAAGTGGTGGACAGTAGTGCCGATCAAGTACTCGTTATCTGATACTAGTCTCGAGAAACGCCCAAGTTTTCACGCTGATAATTGCTGAAATAATGGACTAAATGAGCATTGAGGTCCTTGTTATATGTCTTAAACGTGTTTAAAGCTCATACAACTGCAAAAGAGTGCATTTACTTTCAGGACGGAAACCCGTATAATCCCTTTAAAGGAAATAGTTCACCTTCAACATTAGTTTTAAACTGAGATAGCAGTTTTGTAGCCCGTGTTGGGAAACCCCTATCTGCAAGTTTTCTTGACTGCAAAGACTCTGCAGCCGAATATATTTGATTTTTTTTTTGGGCGAAGGAATGTGGTGCTGGATCTAGCCCGGGCAGAGGCTATACCATCAGCCAATCAGCTTGCAGCTGGTGCTAGCAAGCGAACCGCCGGCCGCTGGTTGGCACATCTCTAATGCGAGTCTATCCTTACGCGACTACTTTCGAATCTGAATGGCTGAGCCATTTTGTTTTAAATTCGCGTGACGTCAGGACTCTGACTCAGAGAGTATGCGTATAGTTTTGATAAACAATAATAATTTACGACCTTCTGTCCTGAATCGGCGCGATATAAGGTCATTTTTGACAATATAAAAATACATTGTATTTCAAAATATAATCAAGTCGTGTTTGGAAAAAAGTTTCCAAGGTGAACTATTTCCTTTAAGGTAGTTCACTCGGCTACTCCAAGTGCGCACGCTGCTTGGGCGACGTTGCCTAACTTTGAGGGAACTTTTTGCCTTATAGCAATAGTTGAACGCCAAAACAAATGCTACCACTCGATGCGCCGGTCAATTTGGCACAGAGGTGCGTCTCTATCGTCCTCAAAATTTATGTTTCATTTTTCGAATTAAGAGGCATTTTGAAGGCGATCCGATCCGTCCGTCCCACAGTGCGGGGTGAAGGGTGTATCGCTGGTAGTGTGGTTGAAGTGCAGACGGTTATTCGGTCGAGCATACAATGCTTTGTATTTTGCTCTCTGAATTGGTTCGGTCGAGCTCACTTGGTGCCGTGTTGCAGTGTTCAGCTCGTTTCATGGTCCGTGTTTTAGTGTTCAAACAATACATCACGCAACTTGTTGCCGTATTAATTCATGCAGTTCATTTTTGAAACTTAAAAGCACGCGTGCAGTCTTGCAATTCAGTTGTCAAATACTGCCTTAGCCAGGGGCGTAGGAACTATGTTCAAGTTGAAGGGGGGGGGGGGGCAAGAGGCATTCTAAAGTCGATTCTTTCCATGCAACGCCCATAGGCGTAATGTTAAAATCCAAAATGTTGGGGGGGGGGGGGGCGGGTTGATCCCCCTGCCCCCTGTTCCTACGCATATGGCCTTAGCCCATGCGTTTTTCGTCCTTGATTTCAGTGTTTCACCAAATTTTCCCTGCTGTATTTCAGTATTTCACTAACCGTTCCGTGCTGTGTTTCAGTATTTCACTAACCGTCCCGTGCTGTGTTTCAGTATTTCACTAACCGTCCCGTGCTGTGTTTCAGTATTTCACTAACCGTTCCGTGCTGTGTTTCAGTATTTCACTAACCGTCCCGTGCTGTGTTTCAGTATTTCACTAACCGTCCCGTGCTGTGTTTCAGTATTTCACTAACCGTCCCGTGCTGGGTTTCAGTATTTCACTAACCGTCCCGTGCTGTGTTTCAGTATTTCACTAACCGTTCCGTGCTG
Source organism: Chirona hameri (assembly GCA_036785665.1). Taxonomy (NCBI): domain Eukaryota; kingdom Metazoa; phylum Arthropoda; class Thecostraca; order Balanomorpha; family Balanidae; genus Chirona; species Chirona hameri. The sequence goes on along the minus strand of JAXIVJ010012906.1, from coordinate 23,829 downwards.
TGTTTCAGTATTTCACTAACCGTCCCGTGCTGTGTTTCAGTATTTCACTAACCGTTCCGTGCTGTGTTTCAGTATTTCACTAACCGTTCCGTGCTATGGTTCTTCGTTTAACCGTATGTTCTTTGCAATGTTTCAGCGTTTCACTCAACTGTGCCGTATTTCAGTGTTTAAGCACGCCTTTTCCTCCGTGGAGGACTCTGGGCTCGAGCCGGTACGGATCGTGTACCTGATGACCTTGAACGGCCGGGACACGCGCCAAGCCATCAGGCTGCTCAAGATGATCTACCACACCAGCCACTACTACTTCATACACATAGACTCGGTGAGACAAATACCACACCAGCCACTACTACTTCATACATATAGACTCGGTGAGACAAATACCACACCAGCCACTACTACTTCATACATATAGACTCGGTGAGACAAATACCACACCAGCCACTACTACTTCATACATATAGACTCGGTGAGACAAATACCACACCGACCACTACTACTTCATACATATAGACTCTGTGAGACAAATACCACACCGACCACTACTACTTCATACATATAGACTCTGTGAGACAAATACCACACCGACCACTACTACTTCATACATATAGACTCTGTGAGACAAATACCACACCGACAACTACTACTTCATACATATAGACTCTGTGAGACAAATACCACACCGACCACTACTACTTCATACATATAGACTCTGTGAGACAAATACCACACCGACCACTACTACTTCATACATATAGACTCGGTGAGACAAATACCACACCGACCACTACTACTTCATACATATAGACTCTGTGAGACAAATACCACACCGACCACTACTACTTCATACATATAGACTCTGTGAGACAAATACCACACCGACCACTACTACTTCATACATATAGACTCTGTGAGACAAATACCACACCGACAACTACTACTTCATACATATAGACTCTGTGAGACAAATACCACACCGACCACTACTACTTCATACATATAGACTCTGTGAGACAAATACCACACCGACCACTACTACTTCATACATATAGACTCGGTGAGACAAATACCACACCGACCACTACTACTTCATACATATAGACTCTGTGAGACAAATACCACACCGACCACTACTACTTCATACATATAGACTCGGTGAGACAAATACCACACCGACCACTACTACTTCATACATATAGACTCTGTGAGACAAATACCACACCGACAACTACTACTTCATACATATAGACTCGGTGAGACAAATACCACACCGACCACTACTACTTCATACATATAGACTCGGTGAGACAAATACCACACCGACCACTACTACTTCATACATATAGACTCTGTGAGACAAATACCACACCAGCCACTACTACTTCATACATATAGACTCGGTGAGACAAATACCACACCGACCACTACTACTTCATACATATAGACTCTGTGAGACAAATACCACACCAACCACTACTACTTCATACATATAGACTCTGTGAGACAAATACCACACCGACAACTACTACTTCATACATATAGACTCGGTGAGACAAATACCACACCGACCACTACTACTTCATACATATAGACTCGGTGAGACAAATACCACACCGACCACTACTACTTCATACATATAGACTCTGTGAGACAAATACCACACCAGCCACTACTACTTCATACATATAGACTCGGTGAGACAAATACCACACCGACCACTACTACTTCATACATATAGACTCTGTGAGACAAATACCACACCAGCCACTACTACTTCATACATATAGACTCGGTGAGACAAATACCACACCGACCACTACTACTTCATACATATAGACTCGGTGAGACAAATACCACACCAGCCACTACTACTTCATACATATAGACTCTGTGAGACAAATACCACACCAGCCACTACTACTTCATACATATAGACTCTGTGAGACAAATACCACACCAGCCACTACTACTTCATACATATAGACTCGGTGAGACAAATACCACACCGACCACTACTACTTCATACATATAGACTCTGTGAGACAAATACCACACCAGCCACTACTACTTCATACATATAGACTCGGTGAGACAAATACCACACCAGCCACTACTACTTCATACATATAGACTCGGTGAGACAAATACCACACCAGCCACTACTACTTCATACATGTAGACTCGGTGAGACAAATACCACACCGACCACTACTACTTCATACATATAGACTCGGTGAGACAAATACCACACCGACCACTACTACTTCATACATATAGACTCTGTGAGACAAATACCACACCAGCCACTACTACTTCATACATATAGACTCGGTGAGACAAATACCACACCAGCCACTACTACTTCATACATATAGACTCGGTGAGACAAATACCACACCGACCACTACTACTTCATACATATAGACTCGGTGAGACAAATACCACACCGACCACTACTACTTCATACATATAGACTCTGTGAGACAAATACCACACCAGCCACTACTACTTCATACATATAGACTCTGTGAGACAAATACCACACCAGCCACTACTACTTCATACATATAGACTCGGTGAGACAAATACCACACCAGCCACTACTACTTCATACACATAGACTCGGTGAGACAAATACCACACCAACCACTACTACTTCATACATATAGACTCTGTGAGACAAATACCACACCGACCACTACTACTTCATACATATAGACTCGGTGAGACAAATACCACACCAGCCACTACTACTTCATACATATAGACTCTGTGAGACAAATACCACACCGACAACTACTACTTCATACATATAGACTCGGTGAGACAAATACCACACCAGCCACTACTACTTCATACATATAGACTCTGTGAGACAAATACCACACCAGCCACCACTACTTCATACATATAGACTCTGTGAGACAAATACCACACCAGCCACTACTACTTCATACATATATACTGTGAGACAAATACCACACCAGCCACTACTACTTCATACATATAGACTGTGAGACAAATACCACACCGACCACTACTACTTCATACATATAGACTATGAGACAAATACCACACCGACCACTACTACTTCATACATATAGACTGTGAGACAAATACCACACCAGCCACCACTACTTCATACATATAGACTCTGTGAGACAAATACCACACCAGCCACTACTACTGCATACATATAGACTGTGAGACAAATACCACACCGACCACTACTACTTCATACATATAGACTGTGAGACAAATACCACACCAGCCACTACTACTTCATACATATAGACTCGGTGAGACAAATACCACACCGACCACTACTACTTCATACACATAGACTCGGTGAGACAAATACCACACCAGCCACTACTACTTCATACACATAGACTCGGTGAGACAAATACCACACCGACCACTACTACTTCATACATATAGACTCTGTGAGACAAATACCACACCGACCACTACTACTTCATACATATAGACTCGGTGAGACAAATACCACACCAGCCACTACTACTTCATACATATAGACTCTGTGAGACAAATACCACACCGACAACTACTACTTCATACATATAGACTCTGTGAGACAAATACCACACCGACAACTACTACTTCATACATATAGACTCGGTGAGACAAATACCACACCGACCACTACTACTTCATACATATAGACTCGGTGAGACAAATACCACACCGACCACTACTACTTCATACATATAGACTCTGTGAGACAAATACCACACCAGCCACTACTACTTCATACATATAGACTCGGTGAGACAAATACCACACCGACCACTACTACTTCATACATATAGACTCTGTGAGACAAATACCACACCAGCCACTACTACTTCATACATATAGACTCGGTGAGACAAATACCACACCGACCACTACTACTTCATACATATAGACTCGGTGAGACAAATACCACACCAGCCACTACTACTTCATACATATAGACTCTGTGAGACAAATACCACACCAGCCACTACTACTTCATACATATAGACTCTGTGAGACAAATACCACACCAGCCACTACTACTTCATACATATAGACTCGGTGAGACAAATACCACACCGACCACTACTACTTCATACATATAGACTCTGTGAGACAAATACCACACCAGCCACTACTACTTCATACATATAGACTCGGTGAGACAAATACCACACCAGCCACTACTACTTCATACATATAGACTCGGTGAGACAAATACCACACCAGCCACTACTACTTCATACATATAGACTCGGTGAGACAAATACCACACCGACCACTACTACTTCATACATATAGACTCGGTGAGACAAATACCACACCGACCACTACTACTTCATACATATAGACTCTGTGAGACAAATACCACACCAGCCACTACTACTTCATACATATAGACTCGGTGAGACAAATACCACACCAGCCACTACTACTTCATACATATAGACTCGGTGAGACAAATACCACACCGACCACTACTACTTCATACATATAGACTCGGTGAGACAAATACCACACCGACCACTACTACTTCATACATATAGACTCTGTGAGACAAATACCACACCAGCCACTACTACTTCATACATATAGACTCTGTGAGACAAATACCACACCAGCCACTACTACTTCATACATATAGACTCGGTGAGACAAATACCACACCAGCCACTACTACTTCATACACATAGACTCGGTGAGACAAATACCACACCAACCACTACTACTTCATACATATAGACTCTGTGAGACAAATACCACACCGACCACTACTACTTCATACATATAGACTCGGTGAGACAAATACCACACCAGCCACTACTACTTCATACATATAGACTCTGTGAGACAAATACCACACCGACAACTACTACTTCATACATATAGACTCGGTGAGACAAATACCACACCAGCCACTACTACTTCATACATATAGACTCTGTGAGACAAATACCACACCAGCCACCACTACTTCATACATATAGACTCTGTGAGACAAATACCACACCAGCCACTACTACTTCATACATATATACTGTGAGACAAATACCACACCAGCCACTACTACTTCATACATATAGACTGTGAGACAAATACCACACCGACCACTACTACTTCATACATATAGACTATGAGACAAATACCACACCGACCACTACTACTTCATACATATAGACTGTGAGACAAATACCACACCAGCCACCACTACTTCATACATATAGACTCTGTGAGACAAATACCACACCAGCCACTACTACTGCATACATATAGACTGTGAGACAAATACCACACCGACCACTACTACTTCATACATATAGACTGTGAGACAAATACCACACCAGCCACTACTACTTCATACATATAGACTCGGTGAGACAAATACCACACCGACCACTACTACTTCATACACATAGACTCGGTGAGACAAATACCACACCAGCCACTACTACTTCATACACATAGACTCGGTGAGACAAATACCACACCGACCACTACTACTTCATACATATAGACTCTGTGAGACAAATACCACACCGACCACTACTACTTCATACATATAGACTCGGTGAGACAAATACCACACCAGCCACTACTACTTCATACATATAGACTCTGTGAGACAAATACCACACCGACAACTACTACTTCATACATATAGACTCGGTGAGACAAATACCACACCAGCCACTACTACTTCATACATATAGACTCTGTGAGACAAATACCACACCAGCCACCACTACTTCATACATATAGACTCTGTGAGACAAATACCACACCAGCCACTACTACTTCATACATATATACTGTGAGACAAATACCACACCAGCCACTACTACTTCATACATATAGACTGTGAGACAAATACCACACCGACCACTACTACTTCATACATATAGACTGTGAGACAAATACCACACCGACCACTACTACTTCATACATATAGACTGTGAGACAAATACCACACCAGCCACCACTACTTCATACATATAGACTCTGTGAGACAAATACCACACCAGCCACTACTACTGCATACATATAGACTGTGAGACAAATACCACACCGACCACTACTACTTCATACATATAGACTGTGAGACAAATACCACACCAGCCACTACTACTTCATGCATATAGACTCGGTGAGACAAATACCACACCGACTACTACTACTTCATACACATAGACTCGGTGAGACAAATACCACACCAGCCACTACTACTTCATACACAGACTCGGTGAGACAAATACCACACCGACCACTACTACTTCATACATATAGACTCGGTGAGACAAATACCACACCAGCCACTACTACTTCATACATATAGACTCTGTGAGACAAATACCACACCGACCAATTCTACTTCATATACATAGACTCGGTGAGACAAGGGGGGGGGGGGGGGACGACGCTACAGAACGCTGCATGTTACGCTGTCGGAGCGACTACACCTCGGGCTTATGTCGGGCTTATGTCGGGCTTATGTAGGGCTTATGTAGGGCTTATGTCGGGCTTATGTCGGGCTTATGTAGGGCTTATGTAGGGCTTATGTCGGGCTTATGTAGGGCTTATGTCGGGCTTATGTCGGGCTTATGTATGGCTTATGTAGGGCTTATGTCGGGCTTATGTCGGGCTTATGTCGGGTTTATGTCGGGCTTATGTTGGGCTTATGTGGTACTTATGTTGGGCTTATGCCGGGCTTATGTCGGGCTTATGTCGGGCTTATGTCGGGCTTATGTCGGGCTTATTTCGGGCTTATGTCAGGCTTATGTCGATTTGGTTGCATGATAATTTGGCTTTGAAGATCTGTTGAACGAATTTGCGTGATCAGACCATGTTACGGAATTTATCTGTGGGCATTTCAGTAACTCAACATCAGTAACACGCAGCTTTGTGGCGTCAGTTTAGAAATCACTGGGCGCCGCATAACCTCGGTAGTGGCGGCTCCTTAAACCCCCATCTTCCATCACCACCGCCAGTTTTAAAAATCCCTTTCCGAAGCATTCCGGAGAGGACAAATGCTCTCTGGGCTGCTCAGTTTTCAGCGCCTTCACGCATGCAGTAGTTGCCCACGATGTTGCGTAATGCACCGCGGCTCAGAAACGGGACGCCCGCGCCGCATGACCGCCCCCGAATGCACACCACGCCAAGCCTCCTGGTCCGCAGACGTTTCAGACACATCGGCACGTCGGTCTCTCATTCCTATCGTCGGCACGTCGGTCTCTCATTCCTATCGTCGGCATGTCTGTCTCTTATTCCTATCGTCGGCATGTCGGTCTCTCATTCCTATCGTCGGCACGTCGGTCTCTCATTCCTATCGTCGGCATGTCGGTCTCTTATTCCTATCGTCGGCACGTCGGTCTCTCATTCCTATCGTCGGCACGTCGGTCTCTTATTCCTATCGTCGGCATGTCGGTCTCTTATTCCTATCGTCGGCACGTCGGTCTCTCATTCCTATCGTCGGCACGTCGGTCTCTCATTCCTATCGTCGGCATGTCGGTCTCTTATTCCTAACGTCGGCATGTCGGTCTCTTATTCCTATCGTCGGCACGTCGGTCTCTCATTCCTATCGTCGGCACGTCGGTCTCTCATTCCTATCGTCGGCACGTCGGTCTCTTATTCCTATCGTCGGCATGTCGGTCTCTTATTCCTATCGTCGGCACGTCGGTCTCTCATTCATATCGTCGGCACGTCGGTCTCTCATTCCTATCGTCGGTACGTCGGTCTCTCATTCCTATCGTCGGCACGTCGGTCTCTCATTCCTATCGTCGGCACGTCGGTCTCTCATTCCTCGCAGACTTGTTATGACGTCAGCCTACTGCGGCGAACTGCGATAGACTCGCCTTTGGCTGCCGCTACTTCGGCTACTTGCCGCCGCCCCCTGCCTTCTCCAGTGTCGGTACTGCAGGGTTATTTCCCACTGTTATCGCATGTCTGCCACACGGTGTATGACTCGAGTCTGAGATGTTGGCGGTGGGTCTGACACCATCCCACCCACGACACGAGGATGTCTCAGGGGAGGGAGTCCGTGTGTCGCGCGAGACATGTCTCAGGGGAGGGAGTCCGTGTGTCGTTCGAGACATGTCTCAGGGGAGGGAGTCCGTGTGTCGCGCGAGACATGTCTCAGGGGAGGGAGTCCGTGTGTCGTTCGAGACATGTCTCAGGGGAGGGAGTCCGTGTGTCGCACGAGACATGTCTCAGGGGAGGGAGTCCGTGTGTCGCGCGAGACATGTCTCAGGGGAGGGAGTCCGTGTGTCGTTCGAGACATGTCTCAGGGGAGGGAGTCCGTGTGTCGTTCGAGACATGTCTCAGGGGAGGGAGTCCGTGTGTCGCACAAGACATGTCTCAGGGGAGGGAGTCCGTGTGTCGCGCGAGACATGTCTCAGGGGAGGGAGTCCGTGTGTCGCGCGAGACATGTCTCAGGGGAGGGAGTCCGTGTGTCGTTCGAGATATGTCTCAGGGGAGGGAGTCCGTGTGTCGCACGAGACATGTCTCAGGGGAGGGAGTCCGTGTGTCGCGCGAGACATGTCTCAGGGGAGGGAGTCCGTGTGTCGTTCGAGACATGTCTCAGGGGAGGGAGTCCGTGTGTCGCACGAGACATGTCTCAGGGGAGGGAGTCCGTGTGTCGCGCGAGACATGTCTCAAGGGAGGGAGTCCGTGTGTCGCACGAGACATGTCTCAGGGGAGGGAGTCCGTGTGTCGCGCGAGACATGTCTCAGGGGAGGGAGTCCGTGTGTCGCGCGACATGTCTCAGGGGAGGGAGTCCGTGTGTCGCACGAGACATGTCTCAGGGGAGGGAGTCCGTGTGTCGCGCGAGACATGTCTCAAGGGAGGGAGTCCGTGTGTCGCACGAGACATGTCTCAAGGGAGGGAGTCCGTGTGTCGCGCGAGACATGTATCAAGGGAGGGAGTCCGTGTGTCGCGCGAGACATGTATTTGACGTTGGACCCCATCCACGCCGAAGCGGGCTATTCCGGAGCCACATACAAGCATGGACAACACGAATGATACACTCATCCTAATATAAAATGAAGACAGTTTCACTACAGCACATACTCCCATACAGCACATACTTCAATACTCTCACATACACATTACATCACATACACTGCAATGCTCTCACACGCACATTACGTTATATACATCAGGCTACTCTGGTTGAGGCATGTTCTGTATCGCTCTTTTGAATGCGGGCATGGCTGAGTGACGTGTCGCTAAAGGCAGCTCATTGTAATTTTGCACAACGTGATATAGAAATCGGCGCTTGCCAGCCTCTGTCCTCACGCGTAGAAGGGCCAGGTCAGAGTTCTGTCGCGTAGAGCGGGAGCGGAGATCAGAATTGACATGAAGCTGGGAAGCAAGAGCCTGTGGTTCCCCGGTGTTTCGAATTTTGTGTAGTAGATTTAGGGAGTGCTGTCTGTATAGCTGCTGGGCAGTGGGCCAGCCAAGCTCAGCTCGCACGTCAGAGATGTGATCAAATTTACGTTTGCCAGATATGACACGAAGGGCAAAATTTAGAATTTTGTCAAGGCGTTGTATGTTCCTCTGCGAGCCATTGCCAAATACTGCTAAACAGTACCGAACGTGTGAAACGACCAAGGCATTTACAAGAAGTGGCAACAGCTCACGGGGGATGCTGTGCCGCACGTGCGATAGCCCAATGAGGATACCACTACATTTTTTTACCAGGGAAGACACGTGTGAGTCCCATGTGAAGTGCTTATCAAACAGAACACCTAATTTTTTTACGTATGGGCTCTCTTGTACTATGTCTTCGCGGAACTGAACAGCAACAGGGTTAAGGTCGCGACAATTTTGGCGGGATCCGAACGCTATTAATTCGGTCTTGCTTGTATTTACTTTGAGACCATGAGAGTGAAACCAGGTATCAATTGCACTCAGGGTGTCCTCCAATTTACTGACCAGATCATTGAGTTGGTGTTTTTTGCCGGATAACAAAATTTGAGTGTCATCAGCGTACTGGACCACATGAGCATCCCCCGCGAACAGGCACATATCGTTAGCGAATATTTGAAAAAGTAAAGGCCCAAGAGACGAGCCTTGAAAAACTCCGATAGAGTTGGGGAGAGGCCTGGAGAAATGAAGGTTCCCACTCCCATCAGCCGTACAGACAGACTGAGTGTGACCGCAGAGGTATGATGTAAACCAGGTGGGATCGATGTTATATGCACGTAGTTTAGAGAGGAGCATAGAATGGTCGATGACATCGAAGCACTTGGATACATCGAGGAGACAGAGAAGGGTGAGTTCCTGGTGGTCAATAGCCGAGAGGATGTGATCAGAAACAGTCAGAAGGGCGGTCTCAGTAGAGAGCAGGGAGCGGAACCCGTGCTGGGATGAGGAGAACAGGTGGTTATCCGACAGGTATGAGTAAAGCTGACGTTGCACAATACGCTCAATGAGCTTTGGGAAGGCAGATACAATGGAGATAGGGCGAAAATTGGAAGCTTCGGACTGGCTGCCGGCTTTGTGTATTGGATGAATAATGGAATGTTTCCAGGGCGCTGGGTATTCGCCGGAAGATAGGCTAGTATTGATGATTTGGAGTAAAACGCTCCGCTCGCGTCTCAAGGGAGGGAGTCCGTGTGTCGCGCGAGACATGTCTCAGGGGAGGGAGTCCGTGTGTTGCGCGAGACATGTCTCAGGGGAGGGAATCCGTGTGTCGCACGAGACATGTATCAGGGGAGGGAGTCCGTGTGTCGCGCGAGACATGTCTCAGGGGATGGAGTTCGTGTGTCGCACGAGACATGTCTCAGGGGAGGGAGTGCAGTGTTTTGTCGGCTGTCCTGGGCAGGCTCGCCTTCATGGGCTGAGCGCGAGCGGAGCATTGCCGGACCTCTGTACCAGTGTTCGTCACAGGCCCACCAACCCCCAGCCCAGCCCAGCCCGGCCCAGGCCCATGAACACCGAGCCCAGGCCCAGACCAGGCCCAGTCAAATTCATAATATTGAGGCTCAGGCCCGGTCCGGCCCGTTCAGATTAAGCACATCATTATTTTCACAAAATTTACAATCATTATCCTAACACATTTACTTGTATACTATAAATGTGAAACAATGAGCCATCTATGATAACCACAAAACAAAAAGCCACAGCCACAGCAACAGTGTGTTGCTGTGTAGGTAAACTGCTGGCTCAAATATTTTTTAGCTCTGACCTGAGCTTGTGCGACGCGCGCATTACTTCAAAATTGTCAGGCCCAGGCCCATCCAGAGCCCAGTGATTTCCTTAAAGTTGATGCCCAGCCCAGGCCCAGCCCAGGCCCAGCCCAGACCCAGCCCAGGCCCAGCCCATCGCCCATAGGGCCGGGCCCCAGCCCATGGCGAACTCTGCTCTTTACGACGTGTGATCTGGGTAGTTTCGACTGCAGGATGTATGTATGCTATTTAGAGCGGTATGCTCACCTCTTTACGACGTGTGATCTGGGTAGTTTCGACTGCAGGATGTATGTATGCTATTTAGAGCGGTATGCTCACCTCTGTACGGCGTGTGATCTGGGTAGTTTCGACTGCAGGATGTATGTATGCTATTTAGAGCGGTATGCTCACCTCTGTACGGCGTGTGATCTGGGTAGTTTCGACTGCAGGATGTATGTATGCTATTTAGAGCGGTATGCTCACCTCTGTACGGCGTGTGATCTGGGTAGTTTCGACTGCAGGATCTATGTATGCTATTTAGAGCGGTATGCTCACCTCTGTACGGCGTGTGATCTGGGTAGTTTCGACTGCAGGATGTATGTATGCTATTGAGAGCGGTATGCTCACCTCTGTACGGCGTGTGATCTGGGTAGTTTCGACTGCAGGATGTATGTATGCTATTTAGAGCGGTATGCTCACCTGTACGGCGTGTGATCTGGGTAGTTTCGACTGCAGGATGTATGTATGCTATTTAGAGCGGTATGCTCACCTCTTTACGACGTGTGATCTGGGTAGTTTCGACTGCAGGATGTATGTATGCTATTTAGAGCGGTATGCTCACCTCTTTACGACGTGTGATCTGGGTAGTTTCGACTGCAGGATGTATGTATGCTATTTAGAGCGGTATGCTCACCTCTGTACGGCGTGTGATCTGGGTAGTTTCGACTGCAGGATGTATGTATGCTATTTAGAGCGGTATGCTCACCTCTGTACGGCGTGTGATCTGGGTAGTTTCGACTGCAGGATGTAGGTATGCTATTGAGAGCGGTATGCTCACCTCTGTACGGCGTGTGATCTGGGTAGTTTCGACTGCAGGATGTATGTATGCTATTTAGAGCGGTATGCTCACCTCTGTACGGCGTGTGATCTGGGTAGTTTCGACTGCAGGATGTATGTATGCTATTTAGAGCGGTATGCTCACCTCTGTACGGCGTGTGATCTGGGTAGTTTCGACTGCAGGATGTATGTATGCTATTTAGAGCGGTATGCTCACCTCTGTACGGCGTGTGATCTGGGTAGTTTCGACTGCAGGATGTATGTATGCTATTTAGAGCGGTATGCTCACCTCTGTACGGCGTGTGATCTGGGTAGTTTCGACTGCAGGATGTATGTATGCTATTTTTATTTATTTTTAATTTTTAAATTTTTAAGTTTTAGAAGAGTGTGTTATGCAACTTAGGCACAAACAAACTGCATCTACAATAAATGTCAGTGTCACTATCATCACACAACAAAGTATTTTCAATAATATGACACGCTCGGAGCAGCCGATGGCAGCGTACACAGCATTGTATCGGTCGCTGATGACTCAACTTTCTCACAACATGTACCTAATCAGGTTACGGCATAGAACACGACATTGCAGAAGTCTACAGTCACTCTAGCTTCACACGCACTACTACTGACACAACTAGTCGAGCTCCGGCCGGCTAGTTGTGGATGTATGTATGCTATTTAGAGCGGTATGCTCACCTCTGTACGGCGTGTGATCTGGGTAGTTTCGACTGCAGGATGTATGTATGCTATTTAGAGCGGTATGCTCACCTCTGTACGGCGTGTGATCTGGGTAGTTTCGACTGCAGGATGTATGTATGCTATTGAGAGCGGTATGCTCACCTCTGTACGGCGTGTGATCTGGGTAGTTTCGACTGCAGGATGTATGTATGCTATTGAGAGCGGTATGCTCACCTCTGTACGGCGTGTGATCTGGGTAGTTTCGACTGCAGGATGTATGTATGCTATTTAGAGCGGTATGCTCACCTCTGTACGACGTGTGATCTGGGTAGTTTCGACTGCAGGATGTAGGTATGCTATTGAGAGCGGTATGCTCACCTCTGTACGGCGTGTGATCTGGGTAGTTTCGACTGCAGGATGTATGTATGCTATTTAGAGCGGTATGCTCACCTCTGTACGACGTGTGATCTGGGTAGTTTCGACTGCAGGATGTAGGTATGCTATTGAGAGCGGTATGCTCACCTCTGTACGGCGTGTGATCTGGGTAGTTTCGACTGCAGGATGTATGTATGCTATTTAGAGCGGTATGCTCACCTCTGTACGGCGTGTGATCTGGGTAGTTTCGACTGCAGGATGTATGTATGCTATTTAGAGCGGTATGCTCACCTCTGTACGGCGTGTGATCTGGGTAGTTTCGACTGCAGGATGTATGTATGCTATTTAGAGCGGTATGCTCACCTCTGTACGGCGTGTGATCTGGGTAGTTTCGACTGCAGGATGTATGTATGCTATTCAGAGCGGTATGCTCATCTCTGTACGACGTGTGATCTGGGTAGTTTCGACTGCAGGATGTATGTATGCTATTGAGAGCGGTATGCTCACCTCTGTACGGCGTGTGATCTGGGTAGTTTCGACTGCAGGATGTATGTATGCTATTTAAAGCGGTATGCTCCTGCCTTGATGCTGACCCAAATTGAGGTTTTCGGCCATTGCGTGTCACGTGTCAGAAAAGTGGCCCGTTTCTCCATTTTTCTGAACTTGGAAGTTTTGTTCCGTGGAAACTTTGACTGTAAAGAATGATTTGGTTTAGTCTGCGGTTGCAAATGGCTGACGATCACAATAAGTAGACTGAGACTTGACTTTCCGAACAATGGCCGGAACGTGGGAGTGATGCGGCACATTGTCAAAACAAATCGTAAGGCTGAACCTCCAAATTCCCAACATCCAAAATTTCTGCAGTGATTTAGGGAAGGAAAACTGGTACGTTTCCAAAAATTAAACCAAAAACTTGTTAAAACCTCCCACAGAAGTGTTTGCGTATTCAGGTTACAACCCTGCCACCGATACCATCGTTTTCGGGGCCATGGATAACCCTGGTACACTAAAAACACGTTATGATAAAGACGGCAGTGCTTTAGACTGAGACTTGAGCCCAGTTTCCCATATACGCTTACGCATCGATGCCTTTTAAACATACGAGTGTAGAAGCGAGTGTAGAAACGAGTGTAGAAACGAGTGTAGGGTGCGAATGAGTGTCATACGAGTGTAGGGTGTGTAGAAACGCGTATAAAAAAATTACGCAAAACAAATACTGGTACGCATCAACAAATTTGTTCCGCCGCTGGCGAAAAATTTGTTCCGCGAACTTGATCGTGAAACCACTTTTCTGCCACTGTGCGTGTGCGTTTTGTGATCAGCCATTGCAGTGGAGCTGCAATAATTTACTAAATGCATCGCCCGGTTGCCTACGGATTACTATGCACGCAGTTTACTGCTTAGCTCTGACCTATATTGTCTCGTCCTGCAGTCCAACAAACTTTCCTTAATAGTCAAAACATGGAACTACTATTTTTATATCAACCGTAGAGCTAAATACTGTCACTATTATCACAATGACAATGCATGAATAATACCTAATGACTAATACCTAATTTATGTTTGTATGCTATGCCACCAATTTGACCCCCCCCCCCCCTCCGCTCGCAGCGTCAGGATCACATGTACCGCACTCTGCTCTCGCTGGAGTCTCAGTTCCCGAATGTTCGCCTGTCCCGCTGGCGTCGGGCGACCATCTGGGGAGGAGCCTCGCTCCTGGACATGCTGCTCCACTGCATGACGGAACTCGTCGCCATGGACTGGCAGTGGGACTACGTGCTCAACCTCAGCGAGAGCGATATGCCCGTCAAGTGAGTATCCAAGCGGAAGGAGGTGTCGGTGGAAACTTGGGTTCGAATCCAGGTGGGGTTGAGATATTTGCTAGTGGGTTGTGAGGGTAGTTTTATGTGGTTCATGCGGTGCGCAGAGGAGTTTGTGATCACGTGTGTGGTGAACATTTCTGTTGAACTGAAGTATGTCCGCGTGTCTTGTGGTGAGTTGTGGCGAATTGTAGTGAGTTATGAGTTACTGAGTTGTGGTGCGTTGGAGATGAGTCACCTTCCACGGAAACAATTCACCGTGGTTAGGGCTCATCACAGTTGAAGGTCACCTCAGTTAGAACTTATCACAGTTCGAGTTTACCACATGCTCTAGCTGCTGTCAGATAGGTAGGCGTCCGACTACTGCAGCGGTTTGCAGTGGTCCGAGCCCCTGACGTTGCCGTGGCGTGACGTTTGATTACAGCCCGGTTGACGAGTGATTGGGTGGCAGTTGGACTGCAATGACAGCCAGTGTCACTGTCAATATACCGAGTATGAACAGTAAGCACCGAATGTGGCCATTCCACTGGAAGACACTTAAAGTGGAATCAAACACACAACGTTTTAATCCAAACACGACCAAACGCAGTCTCCGCGACAACACATGTGTGTAATATAGTAATATATTAAGTTCGATTTGTGGACGTTGTGCGAGTCTAGGCACTGCTTTGGTGCATTGCCCCCCCCCCCCCCAGAACGAACTTTGAGGTACCCACTACCCAGTAAGTTTCTCGACCAGGCTTTCTTGCACACTTGGAGCACCAAGCAGTTAAAGTCATCGGAGTATCAGCCGCACAGTGTGTGATTTGTCAGCTGAGCAGATAAGAGGCCCTGCTGGGCCATAAAAGACCCCATATAAGACTACCGTGTCACGGCTGACTCGTATCAGGCAGGGCTGGCGCACTGAAGATGACCCCTCTCCTCTTCTCTTTCCTCACCACCACCACCACCGTCACACACGCACGCACGCACACACGCACACACGCACGCACGCACGCACACACGCACGCACGCACGCACGCACGCACGCACGCACGCGCAAGCACGCACACACGCACGCACACACGCACACACGCACACACGCACGCACGCACGCACACACGCACACACGCACGCACGCGCACGCACACACACGCACGCGCGCACACGCGCACACGCACGCCCGCCTGCGCACGCATTGCGTACACGCACGCTCGCTTAGAAACATAACACAGCACACGGCCTCCTCAGCCCCGCACACTTGAGAGGAGCCGAGTCTGGCGGTATCTCTGTTTTACGACACGGGGCTGCTTTATTACCTCTGGATTTACGGTCGGCCACGCCGGCCGCGGGCTACTGCCGCCGCTGCCGTGATGCTGCTGCTGCTGCTGTGGTAGGGGAGACGGGACTACGGTGGTCAGAACGGCGGGGGGGGGGGGGTCAGGAGGGGCTAAGGGCGGCGGAGGGGGCTCAGGGAGGGGAAGTGGAGGGGCTCAGGAGGGGGAGAAGGGCGGCTGAGGGGGAGGGGAGCAGTCAGGGAGGGGAAGTGGAGGGGCTCAGGAGGGGGAGAAGGGTGGCGGAGGGGGCTCAGGGGAGGGGAGTAGTCAGCTGACATGATGTGGTCAGCATAGGTGAACAAATATACCAAACTATTGCGGTGTTTTTCATGTGTGAGCTTGCAAATGGCGAGTTGGCACGGTTTTGCACACTGGCCAGTTTTGCCCGGTTTAAACCGGGCGGGTAAAACTAGTTTTGCCCATGTGGGTAAAACTAGGTGGGCAAAACTCATTGCCAGGTGGGCAAAACCCACCGGCTTTTACATGCGCGCTGACATGTTTTTGTGAATAGTTCCAAGACGAAGCGGTACATGGCGGTGAAGTTTGTGCGACATTAAAAGAACATAATTAGAGTGCGCATGCGCGCTGACATGTTTTTGTGAATAGCTCCAAGACGAAGCGGTACATGGCGGTGAGGCTTGTGCGACATTAAAATCACATAATTAGAGTTGATCGCTTAACGCCAAAAATATACAAAATCGGTCGGTAAATTTTCGACCTATATGGTTTTGAATTCCAAGATGGCTACCAGAAGCGAGGTCGGCGAAGCGATATCCTCGGAGTAATCTGTCGGATCGTGATGATTATACGCCATTCGGTAGCCAATGTCCATATGGGGGGGGGGGGGGGGGGGGGGACCCTGCTGGTGCTCTGTGATGTCACAGAGGCAGACTTTTAAATTATTCACGGTTAATTATTTTATTGAATGATTCAATAATCATATCGTTTGACAAGAATCACTGACGAATCGATTCCTTTTTACGCAAACATCAATTTGAATCAATAATCGAATAATTGCGCTTGCTTTGTGGAATAACCAAAGGATCACCAAGCGAATCGATTCGAATTTCGAACAGATGCCAACAAGACATTCTTCAAGCCAGACTTCATCCAGAAGCTAACACCCAAGTCATGGTGGCTGGGCCTGAAGCGGCGCCCCGGTGTCAGCTCTGATTTGTGTGACAAAGCACTGGCGATCCTAGACATGGCTCCCTCTTCCGCGAGCATCGAACGCACATTCTCCGAGTTTTGCGCTCGTGCAAACGAAGCTTCGCAATCGGCTGGGCATGCCAACCGCAGAAAAGCTGGTGTTCTGCTATCGATCACTGAGAGGAAGCAAGGAGACATATTGGTGAATGGTCGGAGCAGGATGCATCGGACGGATGCTCGGCAAGAACGTTCAGTGTAAATGGTAATGCATTTAGGCGCCGGCACATGATTGATGTGCTCTGGTGCATACCAGTACATTGTCACACACTCGCAACAATGTTGTTTGCTGTTGAGTACAGTTTCAAAGAGTTTGAGCTTTGCGTTTTATTTGTTTCACTTTGGTGCCTGCTCACTGCCCAATAATTGAGAAACGATAGGATGGTCAGCTTGTTAGCGATAATCATGTTAATAATTATTAACATTACATTGGTCAAACAAATACACGAGAACTTACACCATTGAGTTAATTTATCACCCTTTTTGTGATGCTATGACACCTTTCAAACAGGTTATGTCGCTGAAGTGAAAAGTGAAAACTACATTTTGTAAGTCATTAGTCATGTACCTATGTTTTGCTTGAAATTTGAGTATCCCACTTTAATTTGATACCACTGTAGCATAATTGAAAGGCTAGAAAGCAGTTTAATCGACAAACGCGAAGAAAATCCTCCATTTAGTTCCGATCGGTTCGCAGTGTTGGCCAGCTTCGGCCAGTTTTACTTTTGCCCGCTTTCTCCCGGGAGAAACGAACGGTTAAAACCTAGTTTTAGCCGCTGGCCAGGGCAAAATGCCAACCCTGGCAACTGCTTTGCCAAATGTGGTCACATCATCAGGGGTGATTAGCTGCACATAACTATGGAGTGTCCGGTGCGTTTGATGACGATCATATTGTGAAGTCTAAGATCGCAGACTCTGTCTGCAGAGTGTTGCCTTGATAACCGAACCTTGCGAGCATTCTGCTGCTGATGGTCCCCCCTCTCTCTCCCACGGCGAATGGAGCGTTCACCGAGTTTCTCGCGGAACAAGGCAAAACTCTGCAGCGAAGTTGTTCGCAGTGCTGTCCGAATAGAGAAGCCAGTGGTGGTCGAGACCTGTGACTGCAGACGAGGCGTCAGGCAGATATTGCTATTGATTGCCTCTTGCGAGCTGCGTATTTGTGTCGTTTTACGAGCGGGCGCGAGCTGCCGTCAATGTTTCTGTGACTGCGATCTTGCAGCGAAGTTTGTCGCAGTGTGTACCGATCGAGCCCGTGATGGTCGGAGACTGTGACTGGCTATTTTGTGTCCGTTTTATTATCCGAGCGGGCGCGAGCTGTTTGGATAGTTGATCATCTTTGGAAATTACTTCTGCGTATTTTGTGTCGTTTATTACCGAGCGGGCGCGAAGCGCCCGTGAGTTCTTGTCCACTTACTAGACAATTACATTTGGCCCGACCGGCCATACATCGCCTTCGGAAGCTAATAGCTTTGCAACCACTGCTCTGATTGAGATTGGGTTTTCCATTGACCTGAGGTCCATCAAATCAATTTTGTTTTTGGTAATGTGCGTTCTGATAGAGGGAAGGGTACCACAGCGCGTGGCAGTTGGCACACGCGAACGTCGAAATGAACGGATTCCTTACAAAAATGATTTATGATAAATGGCTGTACTTTTATAAGCATTGATTTATACGCTGAAGCATGCAGCGCTCAGAACGTACTCCCTTTTGGCGGATTTGAGAAGGAGATCATGAACAATTTAATACAACTTAATTTTATGTGACATGCATTGAGGCCTGGCAATTTTTCTGGAGGACTAAACTGACTATGTGTTTCTACCACGTGTGTTCCCTTACCGTTTCATATTGCAAACCTGTTTTAGCTTTACCAGAGCGCGCTCGCTCGGTCATCGCCCAAAAAGGCGTTTTACTCTTACCTGGTCTTACCTGGTTATCTTACCTGGTCGGGGATATTCAATCTGATTTAATTTGGGCGAGAAGTGGAACAGTCATGTGCATGTACTAACTACTATGGCGTTAAACTGGTGCCAACTGGTGCCAAATTGTCTAACCGGAAACTGTCCGGTAATGTGCTCATGAAATGGGGACACTAAATTTAGCAGTCATGCTAATTACTTTGCTAACTACTTAGTGCTCATTGGTTGGATGTTACATGAGTGGCATAATGCACCAAGATAGCGCACTGCTCAGGGCAAAACGGACTTAGGAGAACATTAAGCAGGACTGTGGTCGGGCTGAGATCAGCTTTGGCAGCATCATGTTGGAGTTGATACATTTTGTTACAGGGTCCGCCCCGCCACTTTTCGTTTATTTCGCCGTGCTGGTCCGTGTCCGTGTTGCAGGGGATGCTGCTGTGAGTGACTCCTGTAGTGTGCGACTGTGTAGTGACGCTGGTCTGTGTCCGTGTGGGTGTGCTGGGCTGCTGTGAGTGACTGTAGTGGTGCGACTGTTGACGCTGGTCCGTGGCCTCCTGTAGTGTGTGACGTGAGTGACGCTGTGCCGGGTGCTGTGTTGCAGGGTGGCGCTGTGAGTGCCTCAGGTAGTGTGCGACTGTGTAGTGACGCTGGTCCGTGTCTGTCGCAGGGCTGTGCCCTCGTGTCGAGTGCGACCACCACTGTGGCGGCTGGCGAGGACGGAACTGCAGGGCATCGCTATGGTGAGCGGCTCTGCAGTAGCCGCAGGCGAGTTAGGAACTGCGAATTGGATCGGCTTATTTGTGGTTGTGGGGGTTTCCTATGTGATTGCGCTATGTTGACTGCGTTGATCTCGCCAGAGTCGGAGAGCTAGGAATGCTAATGTTCTAGTTAGTGTTGTCGGATAATGTAGGATAATGTAGGATAATGGTAGGATAATGTAGGATATAGGATAATGTAGGATAATGTAGGATAATGTAGGATAATGTAGGATAATGTAGGATAATGTAGGTATGGAGATAATGTAGGATAATGTAGGATAATGTAGGATAATGTAGGTATGTGATAATGTAGGATAATGTAGGATAATGTAGGATAATGTAGGATAATGTAGGATAATGTAGGATAATGTAGGATAATGTAGGATAATGTAGGATAATGTAGGATAATGTAGGATAATGTAGGATAATGTAGGATAATGTAGGATAATGTAGGATAATGTAGGATAATGTAGGATAATGTAGGATAATGTAGGATAATGTAGGATAATGTAGGATAATGTAGGATAATGTAGGATAATGTAGGATAATGTAGGATATAGATGTAGGATAATGTAGGATAATGTAGGATAATGTAGGTGCTGGTGTTGTGTGTGTCGGATAATGTAGGATAATGGGGATAGAGGATAATGTAGGATAATCGTATGCTGTCGTATTGTCAATGTCGAAGTTTACGATGCTCTCTCGTCTCTCTGATCTCACCGTCTAAGGGAACGCGTTCTCTCTGTTATCCTGGCCCTGCTCAGTGCCATGAGGCTCAGCGTAGGTATGTGTTCGTGTTGCTCTGTGTTCACTGTGTTCACTGTGTTCACTGTGTTCACTGTGTTCACTGTGTTCACTGTGTCACTGTGCACTGTGTGCACTGTGTGCACTGTGTGCACTGTGTGCACTGTGTGCACTGTGTGCACTGTGTGCACTGTGTGCACTGTGTGCACTGTGTGCACTGTGTGCACTGTGTGCACTGTGTGCACTGTGTGCACTGTGTGCACTGTGTGCACTGTGTGCACTGTGTGCACTGTGTGCACTGTGTGCACTGTGTGCACTGTGTGCACTGTGTGCACTGTGTGCACTGTGTGCACTGTGTGCACTGTGTGCACTGTGTGCACTGTGTGCACTGTGTGCACTGTGTGCACTGTGTGCACTGTGTGCACTGTGTGCACTGTGTGCACTGTGTGCACTGTGTGCACTGTGTGCACTGTGTGCACTGTGTGCACTGTATGCACTGTGTGCACTGTGCACTGTGTGCACTGTGTGCACTGTGTGCACTGTGTGCACTGTGTGCACTGTGTGCACTGTGTGCACTGTGTGCACTGTGTGCACTGTGTGCACTGTGTGCACTGTGTGCACTGTGTGCACTGTGTGCACTGTGTGCACTGTGTGCACTGTGTGCACTGTGTGCACTGTGTGCACTGTGTGCACTGTGTGCACTGTGTGCACTGTGTGCACTGTGTGCACTGTGTGCACTGTGTGCACTGTGTGCACTGTGTGCACTGTGTGCACTGTGTGCACTGTGTGCACTGTGTGCACTGTGTGCACTGTGTGCACTGTGTGCACTGTGTGCACTGTGTGCACTGTGTGCACTGTGTGCACTGTGTGCACTGTGTGCACTGTGTGCACTGTGTGCACTGTGTGCACTGTGTGCACTGTGTGCACTGTGTGCACTGTGTGCACTGTGTGCACTGTGTGCACTGTGTGCACTGTGTGCACTGTGTGCACTGTGTGCACTGTGTGCACTGTGTGCACTGTGTGCACTGTGTGCACTGTGTGCACTGTGTGCACTGTGTGCACTGTGTGCACTGTGTGCACTGTGTGCACTGTGTGCACTGTGTTCACTGTGTTCACTGTGTTCACTGTGTTCACTGTGTTCACTGTGTTCACTGTGTTCACTGTGTTCACTGTGTTCACTGTGTTCACTGTGTTCACTGTGTTCACTGTGTTCACTGTGTTCACTGTGTTCACTGTGTTCACTGTGTTCACTGTGTTCACTGTGTTCACTGTGTTCACTGTGTTCACCCACCCTGACCCTCGGTTCTTGTCTTCTCCTACAGACGGCGGCAGCGACTGGGTGTGCCTGTTCCGCGACTTTGTCCAGTACGTAACGGGCATGCAGGACGAGCTGCTGACCGGCCTGAGGACCTTCTTCAACCACTCCCTGCTGCCGGCAGAGGTGAGGTTAACTTGCTGCCCGTCTCGGTGGACCCGTGTCAGTCGGCGGGAGATCATAGGAGATCGGAGATAGTAATGGTCGAAATGGGGATTGCAGCTTTTACAGAAGCGATACAAGGCATGAACGATTTTAGGGGTCGCGGAGTTGATGTGTGATTGTAGAATGTAACATTTTGTATCCATCTGTATACGTTTAACTCATTATTTATGAGAATTATAGGAACTACAGTGAGTATCCATCGGCCTTGAAGAGAAACCAGAGTAATCGAGCTGTAAAACATTTGGTTTTTGGACACAACGGAACAATGCATAAGTGCATTTCCTGTTAATTATCAGACTTTCATCCTACGATGTGGGTACGGGCGTCGGACAAGGGACGCATGTCATCATCGAATGTCACGTCGCATCACCCACGAGATGCCCCACCTCCAGCACGTTGGTTACGTCATCTGTGTTACACACTGACCAACGCGCCTGGTCATACCGCCCTTTGGGACGGCCCAGTTCAGGCCTGGCTAGCTCAGTCGGTAGAGCACGGCACTCTTAAAGGGACTGTCCCACCTTTGTGAAAGTTGTCGAATCACACTTAATTGTATGTATACATGTCAGGCGAGGTCAGCTGAACATGTTCGTGAACTTTTTTCCCCAAAATGCTTATCTTGGAAGATATTCAACTTTAAGTTTTAAGCGGAAAGTTGGGTTGGTGACGTCATATGATTTTATTTAATAACAGGGAAATCCTTTGTGCTGCCAAATGTATGACACAATTTTTTTGTCGACATCTATTGCGCAGAAGAAAAAAAATCATCCGGTGTCTAGATTGGCTTAGATTGCGAACCACCCGGGGATCGATAAATGAAGACGAAAATATTCCAAGGCTGACCTTAAAACAAGTCGACTATCATTACCAGTTGGCTAAAGAGACGCGACGCTGTCAGTTTAGAGTCCCTATTCAAATCCACATGAGCCTTATTTTTTACAGATGTCAAAATCAAACTCGAATATCTTTTTGATTAGATCATTGTGTTGTTTTAACTGCTACCATACTTAACTTCAATGCCAAGCCATCAAAAGGGCTATCTCAACTCAAATATCATGTTAAGGTGGGATAGTCCCTTTAAAAAAAAGTATGATGTCACCAACCCACTTTCCGCTTACAACTAAAAGTTGAATATCTTCCAAGATAAGACATTTTTCCGAAGAAAGTTCACCGAACATGTTCAGCTGACCTGAGCAGCAGAGATAGGTTCTGAGTTTCAGCGTGGCTTTTTTCCTTTTCTTTTTTGGCCATTTTGGCATTTACTTGTAGCGTTTTCGGATCTTCTTTGGGCCC